>APFE030999988.1:1338-16087 GCA_000404065.3 Pinus taeda
TTTTAAATTTGATAGGAATCCCTGTAAAGAGTTCTTAAAAGAGGCATATGTAAATGAGGATTACACAAAAGCAGTGCTTAGGTTCTATCTCAAGGAACATTATGCTCTTCTTCTTACCTGCATTCAGAAGTATTTAACCTGTGAAGGAAGATATAATCAGGTTTATCCTTATCATTTTAAACTGCTCCTGCATTTTACCGGGAAGGTCTCCATAAACATTCCGTTTTATTTATTTCATAGTCTAAGTAAAATGTGTGATAAGGTGCAGCTCAGGAAAGAGGACTGTGAAACCTCTTTATTTCACCATGGTCTGATTAAGTTGTTGATTTTAGATAGCCTCCAAAAGATAGGCAGAGACTGGAATTCTTTTATCTTCATGGTTGGATTCCAAAGTAAGACTGGTCTTACTCCTCAACCAGCCAGAGAGTTTACAATAGCTGAGCTTCAAAGAGAAGCAAAAGCCAAAAAGAAAACCAAGCCACAGCTATCAAAACCAGTGAAGCCGTTAGTCATTCAAGAACAGCCTAAAAAATCAACAAAGGAGAAGACTCAGGGTAAGAAGATTGTACCTTAAGCAAGTAAACCTGAAGCAGTCTCAAGGGTGAGGACAAGAAGCCAGATTAATAAAGAGAAAAGAAAAGCTATAGCTGTCGAGGAGAGCCCTGTGTCTAAGGCAAGCCTAAATGATCTATTACAGGCTATTGAGTTAGAACATTCTAAACCGATTGAGATTGATTTGACACAGTCACCACAGGTAAAGGTTAAGAAAACCAAAGCCTCAAAAAGGCTTAAGTTTGATGAGCCAGCCCAGGAATTTGTTTTTAAACCAAGAAGACCTATGACTAGAAATTTCCAGCAGGTACAGGAAGCACTGCCCAAGACAGAGGAAACAGGGGAAGGAACATGACCTCAGCAAAAGTAAAGCAGCCATCACATCTCAAGGAGATTATGTGGCAGCCATGAAAAGCCAAATAGAAGTAGCTGAGGAAGAAATTAACCAATTAAAGAAAGCCGCTGAAGACCTGAAGGCAGAGCTAAGCCGGTTACCTAATAAATGAATTTACTGTTCAGGAAAGGGTTTTGTCTCAAACTTTTGTTAATTTTGCTTAATCTTAGTGTTTTGAAGATGTTTTAATCCCTGCTACACATGTGAAGCATCAAAGGGAGATTTTGGCAACCGATGATTGGATGATATAAGCTCTCGGGTTAAAAATGCAAACTGTTTTAAATAAAACAACAGTTTCGTAGCGCACTATGAAACTGCTGTAGATGATGTTTTTTTTTAAAACGCAGACAGACAGTTGATTTTATGAGCTGGATTTTTTGAAAAAAGGGACATCTGTCCATCACCACAGCCTACAGCATATCTAAAACGTGGCCACATTTCATTATTTGGGTTATTAAAGGCTCAGAAAGGTGTTGTTCATGTTCGAGCAAATTATGGAAAAAAGAAGCCGAGATGCAGGTGACATTTCCTAATACCACGGACAGATAGGGATCCATCGTTTAAAGGCTAATATGGCATATTTAATATCTAGCTCAGCCAAATCTAAAGAGAACCAGGTGTCAAAGAACGAGGAATAGCCATTATGGCATGAAGATAGAGTTAGAGTCATAATTGATTTAGGACTTTTTAAAATTCCAGTCAACATTGTATTTTTATTTAATAGACAGTTAAATAGTTGATAGGTGTCATTAGAGATAAGAATCGAGTTATTAAAATTCCCCTCATGCTGGAGGTGGAAACTCGAATTAGTTAGAATAAGGTTCTATATATAGCTGAGACAGCAATGTAATGAGGGTTGTTGGAAATTTGACAACAGAAGTACTGTTTAAGCTTATGTAAAAGACCATTTTCAGTAATACAAAGCATCTACTTTTCTTCTCAGGATTCATGAAGGATTTGCCATGTTCAAAATATGTGTTTTGTTCTTCCCTTAATGTCTTTTTTCAGTTGCATGGATGCATAATCACTCAGAATTCATTGATTGTGCTCTGACTTCTTGTATGCATGTGTGAACTGTGGTTTTATGTAAGTTGTATTCTGAACATTTAAATGCTAAGTGCCCTGACTTCTATGCAAAGGTAGTGTCATTGTTTACAGAAGCTTGATTGACTCCATAAGCCCAATGGGAACTTATAAAATGTTTATCCAGCCACTATATTTGTCTATGTCGTTACATCAAAAGAGTTAGCCATCTTATCATTAATCAAAATCATTAATCCTTTTGAGAGAGCTCTCTCAGGCTAAGGAGGCTAAGCATTAGTCAAAAGCTTGGTTTGAAATAGTTACTTAGAGTCATCCTGACCAGCAACCTATCAGGCTTGATTTTGAGATAACAAATAGTATGATCAACATTCAAGGAATGTTATCTCTATGTTTTTAGATCAGATTGAATAGATGCAAGTGAACAACGATCAACTAAAGGTAATAAGATATCAGAGTTTATCCATTGTGAATTGGAACAGATTTCACTATTTTAGAGCACTTTAATTTGTGACAAATTTCAACTTCAATTATCCAAATACTTCAAGTGCTATGTAAATTGTGTAGTAAAATGAACAGGTGGTGAGTAGTTACACCAGCATTAAAGATTTGTTACAAAAAAACATGCCGGTATACCATTTCAATAGTGAAACCTTTCAGAGAATTATACATCGTCAATTATGGGTAGATTATCACCATCCAAGATTACAAGATTATATATTATGTAACAATTATGTTAGAAGAATTAAATGGACTTCTTTTAACAAAATAAATCATTTGAACAAATTTAGTGAATGTATCTTGAGATTCTTATGGCTACTAAATGATTACTCTAAGGAAATTTAAGAAATAACACAACCAAAGAAATATTCCACGCCATAAAGAAGAGACATCGCCACCCAACCCAGAACTGGATCGGACGACTGGGAAGGTTATTCCTCCCCAACACAAAAAAAATAATAATTTTATTAATTATATGGTCTACCTGCAAGCACACCCACGAAGGCAACACCATTTCAAATCCCTTAAATTACAATACAATTAGCCATAAAATTGCCTGCCTAAGATAGAAGATTGTAAACTTGTGGTCATGGCTATGCGTGTTCCTGCAAATTCCATTATTCCTTTCGACAATAATGTCAAGAAATCTGCCCATACTAATCAACCTCACATTGTGATTTGAAACATTCGTTAATCCAAATTCAATTTACAAATCTAAATACCTCTCCCTGTTGCATCAGACTCAGAACGATTGATAAGGTCGCCAAAACTGGTCACTGTAAATTAATCTCTGTAATCAACTCAACTTAAAATATATCAGTCACCACAAAATTTTCTTTCTCATGGTTCCATTAATGGAAACAAAAACGAAAATAAATATGAAGGGATGAAACAATCGTCCTACAGAAGCGCAAGGCAAGATGTTTCTTTCGGAATACATCTCTGTAATATGCTAGTTGAGGGAATGAGCTTTATTAGATACATTAATAATATATTCAAAATCCACATTGAGCAACATTTCACATGTTAAGAATGTGTTGTGCTGCTTAATGAAGTAACAATAATTCTCTGGAAATAATGTTATTGAAAGTTAGATGGTTGTAAATATGGAAAACCACTCTGCACGTTAAATCTTTCTATTTTTCTTTTCAAATAAGCAATATTTGTATCTAATTACAATAATGGCTATGTGATACGTTAAATAGTAGTCGGTAGCATATATCTGACGTCTTCTGCATCACATTCTCTCTAAATGAAACTATTTATTTTCATAATCAAGTACTATTAGTGACTAAATAATTCACTTACTTCATTTTCCAGGATTATGAAAATGTAGCAGAGTATATTTGCAAAGCATACGAAGGAACTCTGATATATATATACAAATATATATATAAATCCTTGGTGTCTTGGAATTGTATAATGTGCAAGTTACTTTTGGATATAAAGGAGAAAATCTGGTAAGTAAAGTATCTATATAATTAAATAGTGCACTGGAACCGTGGAAACGTTTTTCCACAAAAACTGCAGCAAAATAACGGAGGTAGATATAAAGGGATGTTCTGTGAGGTATATAGCGGTTGCTTATCGATTATTTCCCTTGAGAGTAACAAGGAAAACATGGTTAATTTTTAAAATTTCCTACTCAAGAATTTGCCTTCTATTATGTTCTAATTTCTTTGCTAAATGATACTTTTTACAGATTTACGAACAACAAAAATCTTGCTGGCAATGCCGAAATCCAGTTTTTGTGGGCGAGGAAATGCAAATTTGCACACTAAATAAATATCTCTTTCTGCAAAAGTTTTCTACCAGTAAGAGGAATGCATAACCAAGATATCTATACAAAAGAAAGATTGCAGAAATAGCTATCTACTACTCCTTTTCATATTTTTCCATTCAAACACAACAGTATGGGTTGAAGATAATACCATTATACTACCAATCCGGAAGGCATAATTGATTCATTTTGGATCGTTTTCTGCATCAGCACCCCTTCATATTGATTGGTAATTTAATCAGAAAGTACAACTATTTTTTCATTTCGATGCTCGACTCTTTCAAGAAAATTTGTTAGCACGAACTTAATATGAATTATTTAGATTTTCAAACCAAGATAGCTAGTTATATAGTGCCAACATAATTGATTTAAACTTTTACGAGAGTGAGTAGGTATAGTTCATTAGGTGGTTTGGTTGGGAGTTAGTCCAACCAAGTGATAGATTCAAACTTCATAAGAAATATTAAAGATAGAAACCACTTTGGGGAAATTAATCTTCCTTAAATAACCTTAAAAATGTTTCAACTAATTAACAATAAAGATTTGGATATGTAGATTTCCATTTACATAAATATTTATTACCAACATAGACACTAACTAAAGAGTAAACATTACTATCTAAATTTTTACAAATATGTATAACAATAAAACTTTGCTCATTGTTGAACTATTCTACAGTAGCCTTTTGTGAGTATATTTTCTAGTTAACTTTATTTGAAATTTGACCTGAATTTAAATTTGACACAGATTTAAGTAGCACAATATGGGTGCCCTAATTTTTTTCTTTTTTTAAATATCATAACTTAAAACAATTAAATTACTTGGGACAAGAAACTTTGAAACTTTGCATTTCCAAAATTTAGTTATCTTTATAACATAATAATTTTCATGTAAATAAAAATATATCATCATTAAATAAAATTAATATAATAAATATTGAATATTCTAAAAAACATAAGTGTTAAATTTAATATATACGACATCATAGTTTCTTTTGGCTCAATTCAAATTAATTTGATCACCAATCCATCCCCATAATCTCTGCGGTGCCAGAGGTTAATAAGAATTAAAAACTCATTTTCTATGTATAAAAATTATGGCCATAGTTTATGCTTTCTAAAATACAAAGATGCCCTATTTTGTAATCTTTGTAATATTATGTAACAGCCCAAAATAAATATCTAATTAACTTATTAACATTAAATTTAAATCAGAGTGGCACTTACCTAGCCAAATAACATATAATTAATTAACTAAATTCAAACTATGAAGACGGCTTACCTGTGCTTACCTGTGGTAGAAGTAGGCTTACAGCAACAAGGTTTTGGGGACGACTCTCCACCCAACCATAGGCTCAATTGCGCAAGGATTTGCTACAACTAGCCACCCCCAAGCCCTCAATCAACGTACTACTGCCACTGACTCCTAAGTCTTAGAACACCATTCTCCCAAGAGAATGAAATATAGAATCTTGGAAAGATGGAATGCAAGAATGCCTCTCATCTTCCTCACCATCTATTAAATAGAACAACATTGGAAGGGGAACCACATGCACACACTCCATGTGTCTACATGCAACTTTGAATTTTAGCTTTCTTGTTTATTTCTTTAACTTCCTTATGATTTAGCTTTACTGTGTTATTTTCTTCTTTGTGATAGCTTACTGATTTTTTTTGTCTTTGTTTTTTCTACTTTAGTCTAGTTTAGAGTTTAGTATTTTTATTTATAATTTTTATATTTTCTTGTATATTTTAAATACAAATTTATTATTTACATTTATGATTTCCTTTTATATGAAGTGATTTATTATTATTATATAATAATTATTATTTTGTATTATTTATTATTTATTATCTATTATTTTTATTATTTATATTAAGGGGAGGGATATTACAGAAATCAACATCTATTTGAGTGAAAATCTAAAATATTCACGAGTTTCTAGATATAGCTTCTATATCTGTATATGTCTTTGTGAGACTCTTCCTTCTTCCCTCTCTCTACCTTCCATTCTGTCCCTATCTACCTCCCCCTCTCATTCTCTCTCTTTCCCTCCCTCTCTCCCTTGTCTCACTCTATCTGCCTCTCCCTAACAGTATCTATCTTTTTCTTCTTTCCTCTCTCCCCCTGCCATCATTATTTATACCTCCCTCCATCTCTCCTTATTTTTCTTTCTATCTCAACCCCCTAAACATATGTCACACACTCTCTCTCCCCCCATATCTATCTATCGATATATCTCTCCCTCTTCCTTTCCCTTGCTATCTCTTCCCTTTCTCTCTCTCTCTCTACCCCCGCCATCTATATCTCTTTCTCCCATCTATCCCTCTTCCTCCCCCCCTCTCTTTTCCTCTCTCTTCTACCCCCTGCATCTATATCTCTATCTCCCATTGTCTCTCCTTCTCACCCCAAAAACATATACACTCTCTCTCCATATCTATCTCTCTCTCTTTATCTTTCTCTCTGACTCTTCACCTCTCCCTTGCCACCCCCTCTCCACCTTTCTCTTTCTATGTCTTTCTTCCCCTTCCAACTCCATCTCTTTCTCCCCCTCTCTCTATCCTCTCTCTCAAGTCCTATCTCTTTTTCCTTCCTCTCTCTCCCCTTCTCTCCCACCTCCCTCCATCTCTCTACCCTCCAACTCTGTCACAATCTCCCTCCCTCTCTCCTTATCTCTCTCTCGCTCCGTATCTATGTCTCCCTGTCTCTCTCTTCCCCTTCTTTTCCTACCTTTATCCTCTCCTTTTGTCTCTCTTCCCTCATTTCCCCTCTCCCTCTTTCCATATTCATCTCTCCCTTGTCACTCCCTCTCTTTCCCCCTCAAAATCCATCTCTCTCCCCCTCCTCTCTATCTTCCTTTCTCTCTCCCATTGTGTCTCTCACCTCTATGTCTCTCTCCCACACTCTATTCCCTCTTCCATCTCACTCTCTTTATTAAATATCATCCCATTGTATTTTAATTAAGAAAATATCTAAATTAATAAAAAAACATAATTGGTTGTAAAATATTAAACCTATATTTTGGATCAATCATGTTAAAGAAAACACAATAAAAAAATAAAATAAAAGAATCACACACTATATTCCCTCTATCATTGTTAATCACTTTTCTTTCTCACATAGCTAGGATCCTTGCTTAAGATGTGTTATCATTCTGTGATTTTGAAGATTGGAAACAAAAGTCACAAAAGATGCATCAAACTACTTAGGAGTCTAGGATCTAGCCCTCCTAAACTCAGAGATAGCTCTCTCTGTATTTTTAGGATTTGACTTTATTTTCAGTGTTCTAATGTGTTAGGCTAGATATAAAAATGAAAGAGATTTTTACGGTTGTTTGTTTGTTTGGTTAGGGTACATCATATTTGAATCATTTCCATTGGGCTATGGAGTCAAAGGCTAGGTGGAACATCAATTTTTCAGAGCATTTGCAAGGCAAGCTAACTACTTATACTGGATCTAAAAGTAGAATGAGAAATGAGATGATAGAAAAGTGATATCAGTAATGATTAAAAAGTAGTTAAGTATTTCTTAATCATACATCAAAGGAAAACATTTAGATTGCAAACACAGATAGAAATAAGGTGCTCCAACAACATATCTTAATCTATAATTTTTACTTTGAAATCATATTTAATGATGCATAAATGAATAAAACATAGATACATTCAGTACGAAAAGGAAGACATCACGAGGTCAAAACAAATAAAGTATCTTGCAAACGGTCCTTTTTATTGATGCTCCAGCTCAAAATTACAATGCTCCAAAGAGAAAAGGTAGTTCAAATGACATGGTTCCAACCCCTAATACTTCCAATGCATGAAGTATTTAACAAAAACCTACAATGATTTCCTTATACACTTGGCAGTATGTTGTTAATTACGTTGAAAGAAAATCAACTTGTGTAACCACGAAGTGGTCACGCTGAGAAAACTGGGACATCTAGTTTTCTTTTTTAGGGATGATGTTGCTTGAGAAATCAATTAATTGTAGTGGCTTTGCTGACATGGTTGGTGTTGACTCAGACTACGTTGTCTCTTCAATCATCCTTGTCTCGTTCTTCTTGATAATCACACAAGTCACTCCATGCTTCTTCATCTAGAATCTTGATCTTCATTAGCCTCATGTATATTCCATCAGCTTTAGTGTATTTTGCAAAAGTTGGTTTAACTACAAAAATATACTTCAGTTCATGTTCAATGTAGATCTGATTGCTGATAGCTTCTAGCAATGTGTTTCCTATTATGCTGCCTTTGATTTTGGAAATATTTTCAGCATTTGTGGCTATGCCCTGGAGTTTCTTGACATAGTCCTGTCTAGCCATGAGTTTGTCATTTATGACAAACAAAGAGAGGAGACCTTTCTGATTTAAAAGCCGAATTCTATTGAAGAACCTATTCACTATTAACTCCAAATTTTGACATTTTTCTTCTAGTTGTACATTCAAGCTCTTCTTAGTCAACACCTTATTTACCTGAAGTATAGTCTTTGTCCTATTTTCTATTCCTAGTTCTTCCAGCTCATACCTGTTTCTTGAATTTAGAAATTTGATTATCCTATTGGTTGTTGCTGGCATGTCTCCGAGCTCTTCATTTGTAGCTGAAATAACTTCTTTAGCTTTCTCAGCTAATTCTTTCTATTCAAAGATAATTTGGATGCTGGGCCAAATTTTATTCATACCATTGATTATGTTATTCCAAATAATCTCCTTAACTCTTCCTAGAGTGTTCCCAATAGATGATTCTTTCTCTGATTTTTGCAACCTTTCAATTAAGGTCCTTGCCCTCTGCATCTCTACTGAGTGGTCACTTTCAGCTCTTTTGATTTGATCTTGTAGAACACTGACTTAGTTTTCTAATCTTTTAATCTCCTCAATCTGAAGATTCATGCCCTCCATGGATCTAGCTAGTTGTTCACTGCTACTTCATATCCCTATGGCAACAGTTGCTGGAGTGGCTGTAGGAAGAGATGAGAGAGGAAGATCTTCCATAGTATTGCTGGCCATTTTTGCTCCCTTATTTTTCTCTTGTACCATTTTTTCCATCTCTTCTTCCATTTGTTTAATTTGGAGAGATTGTTCTATTATTAACTTCATCATTTTGGCCTTATGACTCTCTGTTTCCTCTATTTCTTTGGTCAAGGGATCATATGTTGCGGGCATTTTAAGCTACTTCCTCAAAGCTGCTATATCCAACTCCTTTTTCTTGATTATTTCTTCTGCTACTTTTACATATAAAGGATCATACCCAATCCTTACTACTTAGTATTCCAAAGACTTAATTCTGTTGTCCTTTGACTGTGATGAAATCCTTTCCATCTTTAATTGTGATTGAGCATTTGACAAAGCTACCCACACTTTAAACAAGTTCATAGAAGTGCTCGTTAGAGTAGATGAAACTATTTCAGCTATTTTCTTGTGCATTTCCAGCTGATCAATTGGATGAACACTCCTACCATCAAACTCAAAACAATTTTGCTTGTAATCTGCTAGAGTTTTGGGCTCTAGTATCTGTGCTTCCAAGAATGCCGTGTGCATCTTACCTTTTTCTAAATCAAATGCTGAGAGAAGTTTGCCTTGATAAGTTGCATTCTATTCCCAAAATTGAGCATAAGTGTTCTTTTGCAATATCTCATTCCTGATTTTAATCTCCTGAAGGTATCAAAGACTGTCTCCTCCTTTTCTCCAGTCACATTTTTAGATGAGGAAACTTGAAGAGACTGTTGCCTTTCTGAAATTAGAGTGGCAGGAAAAGATTTCCCTCCAGTTGGGGATGAGTCTGGAATATCAATGGTATTAATTACTGTTTGTTGCGGTGATTCCTTGCCTATGTCCATGTGCTTTTTGGTATTTTTCCTGTATTTCAGTTTGAGTTCCTTTATAGAAGTATCAGTCCCTTGTGACTGATATTCTCTAGGTATATTCCCTGTTATTCCCTATTCTTGTTATTTTCCCTTTTCTATTATGTCTTCAGTAGTCTGCCTTTCTTGTTGTCTTGAAGTTTGTGCACTGGAAGAAGAAATCACTTGTTCCTTAGCCTCTTGTAATGTGTCAGACATCCACTCAATCTAGTTCATGTATTTTTCAATTTCAGGCCTTTGAGTGTGAATATAGGTTGTTGACGTGTTCTCCACCCTTTTCTTGGAGATGATGCCCCATGGGTCATAGGACCATGTAATACTGTGGGTGAATTTCATTTCCTTCAATCTCTTATCTGCCTCTTCCCATGTTGCCCCACTGTTACAAATGAAAGGACCAATCTAGGATTTTATCCTAAATTGTGACTTTTTCTTAGCTGCTACAAAATGCACTTCATCTGCATTGATCATTTGTTTGATGTATTCAAGTGCAAAGATCCTCATGGGAAGGAACTTTGGCAGCTTATAAGGAGCCAACTCATAACCATATACTCTTAATTTAGTGTAATTTTAGTACAAGTACCAATCACCTGTTCTTGCTTAGTCTGTCAACTGCATAATCCTTCTAATTTCTTCACTGGTTTTGGGTTTTGCAGTCCCATTGAGGAGGCTCGTCGATAGGTGGAGAAACATTTCTACAAATGTTTTGTAGCTGAAGTCTTTTGGGTCCTTCATCACTAATTTTTTCCAGAAAATAACAGATTGGGGTTCACCCTCCTCATTCAACTTTCTCATTGAAAACTGGAACCTGTCTGCCTGAAAATAAGCAAACATATATACCAAAACTGAGGAGTATTGGAAGACTTCCTCTGTGAAGAAATTAACAAACTAATCATGGATGACAACTACTAGAAATTGACCAAAATTGAAAAGGACAGAGGGCTTGGATTCTATTGATAAAATAGACAGAAAACCTATGATAGCTTCATCAAGCCACTGATCTGAATAATAGCCAAGTAAATAAGAAAGAATAATGACAATGTGTCTGGTTTTGTCTGGGAAAAGAGAGGAGGAATAAGGAGGATTCTTGTTTGGCAGAGGTGTTTTCTCGGTCATAAAGAGTTCTAAGGTTTTAAATCTCTTAGAAAAATCTAGTTTATGATACATTTCAGTGAAAATCTCATGGGAAAAGGGAGTAGTTCCTTCAATAATAGGAGCCGACATCATTTGCATAATAGACTTAGCATCAATGGTAAACAATATATGTTCTATTGGGGCCATCACTTCCCTTTGTTGTGGATTGTAGCATGAGTGGCATTTCCTGATCAATTTTGGGCAACTGTGGGTTTTAGGGAAGATATAGAAAGGTAAATTAGTGTCTCAGAGGCCTGCGTCATCTACTTCATCCATAAATTTATCCTCCCACCAGTTGTATATGTCAAATAAATCAAACTATAAGAGTGTTTCATGTATCTTAAAATCCTTGTCTGCCAGTGGTATGTGATCCAAAGCAAATGGTGGATGGACCATTGGGTTAAATACCTCCTGTTCTTTCTTCTTGGGTGCCATGTTTGTCTTCTCTAAAAACGTTTGAAAATGGAACTGTGTTGAATTTGAAGTAGACCTACAAAAAAAAAGGATGAGAAGAAATGGGAATTCAGTGAGGGAGAAATAAAACAGATGAATTGGAAGTGGTATTCGAGAAAGGGAATGCTCTATAATTGCATAAAAATGGAGCTTTTTGCGACTATAATGTTGTTTTATTATGTTCACTTCATTCTCTGTGTATGTATGAATGGAATTGAAGTGTACCTGTAAACATCAAGATCACGTAAGAATTTGTAAATGGATATGAGATTGTGCATGTGTAGATTTTTGAGGTGTTTTTTGTTGGCTTGGCTTTACTTGGCACCGATTCGTTGGCTAATGGTCCAACCAATTGAATACACAATGACGGTAATGGAGGTGATAGGTATATGGGATGGGATGGTGTCGTGAGGTGGTGGGAGTGAAAAACAGTCACAACGGGAGATTGGTTTAGTTAAAGGCATAAACTATTTTTCGGGGGGGCCTAGGAGTGGTAAGTGGTATGAGAGGGGGGGGTGTGAAATCTTGAGAGCACGACACGTCAGTGGCTTGAAACCACTAATTTCAGACCCCTGCCCCCAGGATTAACTTTCGGGGGGTGAGGGGGGGGGGGTCGGAAATTCATATTGACCATCAGATCATATGGAGTGAGCAGAGATTAGGTGAGAAATGGGGGCAGGTAAGGTTGGATGTGACGGGTAAGTGATTGGTGGGGTAGGGAAAAATATAGGGGGGCGAAATATGGGATTTAGGAATATAGAATAAGGTTAGGAAAAATAATAAAAACCCCTTCCCCTTTTAATTTATTTCCCCAACTCTCGAAAAACATTGAAATATGTCACCACACTTTACAAGAATTTTTCAGGTCTTTTTACCTTTGCAATTTTCTCAAATACCTACCCTTTATTCTTCTAATCTAACATTTTTCTTTTTTACATTTGCAAGTTGCATTTGGACTTGCAGACCTTTTCATTTTTTCTTTCATTTCTAACCTACTCTATCACTTATTTCTCCCATTGGTTCAGATTAAACAGTTGAACCAATTTTATTTCTACCTAGCTATTGATTTGCCAAGATTAAAATATTTGACAAATCTTTATTTTCTACCCTATCAACAAAAATTGAAATTTGTTCAATCATGCTTAGACTGTATGATTTGAAAAACATTTGGGGTTTTCTTTTTCTTCTTATTTTTTTTTCTTTTGTTCCTTTTTCTCTTTTTTTTTATATACCCTCTTTTCTTTTCTTTTTTTGTGAAATCAATGGAATATTGGAATCTATGAACAATTTGAAATCTGCAAACTGTGAAATACTGAATCACCTTGAGATTCTATAAATTATAGGACCCTAACAGTGGCTCCAGCTGTGGATGGCACTTCTTAGCTTGAAGTGTGAAGAACACATGACCAGTAGCCTTGGATCCTTCAAATCTGCATTATCTTCAATCTAATTTTTTTTTTAATGAATAATCCAACTAAAAACCTGAAATACTGTGATATTTACAATGAAGTGAGGAAATATTTGTTACTGTACTCAAGAAAAGTAATGTTTCAGCATCCTGCCATTGACAGGACCTCCTCGTAATTCAGTTCCATCTAACTCCTTGAGGAAAAATGCATTATTCCCTCTGAAATTTGAAATAATATATGGATCGTTCCAAATATTTTCAAATTTACCATGTTTCTCTTTATCTTCTCTTCTTGAGTCCCATTTTAGCACTATCTCCTAGGTTGAAATCCTGAGCTTTGGTTCTTTTATCAAAAGTCTTGTTTATGTTTTCCTATATAACCTGAGTTCTATTGCATACCTCTTCTGTGGAATGCTACAATTGAATTGTATGATATATCCTTCTTTGCATATCATTTGGTTCACTTTGTACCTCTTGAATGATCTTCATGACTGGCACTCCCATGGAAGAAGGGAAAACTGCATCTAATCCATCAACCAGTTGAAATGGGGACATGCCAATGGATTTCTTTGTAGTCAATCTATTAGCCCATAATGAATAGATCAATTTGTTGTGCCATGAATTTTTATTGTCCTCCAGAATCTTCTTAATGATGTTTACCAAACTCTTGTTGGAAGATTCAGCCAACCCATTACCTTGAGGGTAATAATTTGTTGAATAACCCAAAGAAATATGGTACTTATGACAGAAATCCACCATCTTTTTTGATTTGAAAGTTGCAGCATTATTAGTGATCAGTTTCCTAGGACAACCAAATCTGGAAAGGATATTGGTTTCAAGGAATTTTATAATAATAGAATCAGTAACAGCTCTGAAAGGGATGGCTTCTATCCATTTGGTGAGGTAGTCTGTGGTTATTAGGATCCATTTGTGTTGGGAATAGGATGGAAGATGAATTTCACCAATGAAATCCAATCCCCATTGTTGGAAAGGGCTTTCAATAGAGATCGGTTTTAAGGGAAATGGTAGTAATTTTCTCTTCCGTTCAAGGATTTGGCATTTATGGCAAGCAGTCACCATCTTGTGGATGTCTAGGAAAATTGTAGGCCAATAGTAACTTGCTCTAAGAATTTTATTAGCAGTTGTTTTCCAATAAAGATGACCTCCACAGTCACCTTCATGAAATTCCTGCGTAACTTTGTCAGCATCATCTTTTAACAAACATCTGAGTAGGACACCTCCAACATCTTTCCAATACAATATATTATCAACAATGCAAAATTTGACTGCTTTTAATTTAAGAAATCTAGCCTTTGTTTTGGATAATCGAGGAGGAGCATTTAAATTGAACAGAACATATAAAAGGTCTACATACTAGGGGGAATTTAGATATGCCGCATCTATTGGTGGAGTCTCTAGTTCCTCAAGATCGTCTAGAGAAAATAACATGTTGATATCTAATGCATTGAAATTTGATTCAGCCATCAATTTGGCTAATCCCTATCCTTTGATCAACTTGGTGGGCTTAATTTCTATATCATATTCCAGAATTACAACTATCTGTTGGGTTGTGTTATATTCTTTCCACGACTAACCTACGTAGTGAATCGGGGGGTTAGAGGGGGGGCGGAGC
>APFE030999997.1:0-39170 GCA_000404065.3 Pinus taeda
TACCCGGATCTATCGCGATCCACTGATCTTTATCCACCAACAGATCCTCCATCTTGAGTTTCCACAACTCAAAACTTTTACCATTGAACTTCTCAATCTCTATCTTTTCGCTGCTCGCCATCTTCTTTCACCACTAGAATCGATCTCGCAGACCTCCCACTGAACAGGGTCTACCACAGGCCCAAGCGAAACCCCTCAGCAACAAAGGCGTTCCCATGAAGCCAAAATATCTCTGATACCGAATGTAGGTTTTAACCCCGTATAGAAATTACTTGCATACGAATTCTAAATCAGAGAAAAATAAACAATGCGACAGAATAACACATAAAAGCACATATGCACAGAGATTTTCCCCTTGATCCTAAAACCGGGACTACCAGCTTGATTTTTCATTATATTCCTTTCAATGTTACAATACATATTTATACATGTCAAAACATCCAATACCATGGACCGAAAACCATCGCGTCCAAAACCATAGACCGAAAACCATCGCGTCCGAAAAACATGTTCGAAAATCATGCACAAAACCATAGGTGGGTCCGCCCAACCTAACATAGGGTCCAAAACCAAAATTTTCTGAGGCATTGCCCCGGACCCCAGAAAGTGGGGTTACGGGTACCCCTCAAACCCCTTGTTAACTATGTGGAAATAATATAACACAACCCAACACACTCAGGTCAGTGAAATTCAACTCATTTAGCCACAACATGTGAACAAACCATCACATTGCTGGCTAAGTCTAGATGCTCCTATATCAGTAACAATCTAATTTTTATATCGACATTTCAATTAAACTAGATTTATGACTAGTTTAAAATAAGAGAGCGACAATTAACTTTCATTACCTCAAAAAATCCCTGCATTGCATAATCTAGGCCAAGATGCATGTTTACCTCTCTATTCATCCCTCAACAATTTTATCCATTATAGATAGATATATGATTTATATACTCTCTCCCTCTGCAACGTTTATTTCTAGCGAGCGGATATCTCATGACAACACATAATTAGTGGCGATTTATTTCAAAGATCCAGAGATTCCTGGGAGTTTGACACCGCTCATAAAATTGTGATTTTTGTTATTCTTGGTGGAATCAAGCATAGTAGTGTACATGTAAGTACTAGTTAATAAGTTACTAGCTCACCAAACAATCTTTAAGAAATTCTCTATATCTCAACGAGGATCTTATATATTTTCAATGATGGTATACCTTCTTTCTATCCATAGCTCTATGAATATGAAACTATGCACAGTGGTGTTACAATTCATGCACTGAAATCATCACACATGTAGCTAAAGGTTTGAAAAAATATATTTCAGGCAGAGACAAAAACAACAAGCTTGAGAGAATACTTAAATATAGCATCTAGTACTTACACATCTCCCTTGTATGGGGATGTAGATCACCATTCATGTAATCGATAGAGTTAAATATTTAATTCTATTTATTGATACTATATTTTGGGATATTTTTATAAAAAACAATTGAAATATTGTTGATCTCATTTTCTCTTAATGTTGCATTTATCCATACTTCAATGATTAATAACAACATAAATGAAACTAGATATTGGTCAGTTCCTAAATATGATAGATGCTTGTTAGTATATATCATGGTTTCATAAGAGTCCAAGGGAATTTTTTATATTTTAGTGCCATATTTTTATAAAATTCCAACAAAACATGTTTAGCCTCCAACATTATTTAAATAAAAAATTCTTAAAAAGATAAATTAAATTATAAATTTTATGAGAATGTTAATGTGATGGTAGAAATTGTTTTTAAATTATCTTGTTTTAATTATAATTTATTTAAAATTTTGAATCCAATTGTATGCATTAACATTATAAAAGTATATATATGAATCCAGAAATTGTTTGCAAATATAAACTATATATTGGGAATGCACCCTTCTTTAATTATGTTATTTTTTGAAATACTTATGATTTTTGTTAATACTTTTGCAAATTTCAAGTAAAATATAATAGAAAACCTATCACTGTTTATTTTCTTATCATTCTCTAATACAATGAATGTTTGAAACAAATTTTGCCCCCTATTTATGTCATTACATTCAGTGGTTTTGTCATTAAATTTTTTTGCATGAATCACTCTTTATAAACTAGTGATCTCTCTTGCATGGCTATAGATGTTTGTTTCCTTTTTTGTTAATTTAAGAACCTTCATTATATCAGAAGATTACATTGGTTTATACAATTTTTTAAGATCATACTGTCCTCACCCATACCGTTTGGCGAGTAGGTAATTACCAAAAAAATATAAACCATTACCAAAAATACTTTTTTAACTAGAACCAAAAAAACAGATCGAAATGTAACTAACTACCATTACAAATCATATATATTATATATATATAATATTCGGAAAAAAATATAAAAATAAATAAATAAAAAGAAATCATAATGATGAAAGCAAAAAAACATAAACAACCAAACAAAAGCAACATGACAAAAACAAAAGATTCCAAAAAAGCAGATGGACCTGCCGTTACAATGAAGCAAAAGTTCTTATAAAAAAGCAAGGACACAAAATAAAGAAACCGCAAAAGCTTGTCGTTATAACACACCCATTACAATCGCTCATACAACCATTACAGAGTTCATCCAATACAATTGCTTGTATGGGTTCAAGACATTCTTAAAGGGCTTAACGAATATGCATCTGTGTGTTTAGATGTGTATGAGTTCGTTCTATTGGGCTCGCTCTTCCTCCATTCTGCACAGGTGAGAACAACAACCCTCTAATTTTGGTGAAGCGGAAGTATAAAGCAAGTAGATGAATGTCGACAGGGATGAGGAGTGGAACATCTCAAACATTTTGATTTTGATTTTGTCGTGTGCCTGTAGCTTTTGTTTTCCAGCCGTTTAAAAAGCTGCAACAATCTTTTGCTTGGGGTTGTGCTTTTGTGGTCTAGCTTTCGCTTCAGCTTTTGTTGTGTAGCAGTTAAAAACGCTGAGCATGTTTCCGCATTTTGCAATCTGAGCCCTCCCTTGAGGTTGTGCTTTTATGGTCTAGCTTTAGCTTCAACTTTTGTTGTGTAGCAGTTAAAAATGCTGGAGCATATTTCCGCTTTTGCAATCTAAGCCCTCCCTTGAAAATAGAATTGGCATGAAAATGTAAGAGATAACCAGCGCTGCAATCCAAGCCCTCCTTTCTTAACATAATTTGCAGTATGTAATACAATTAATCATCATCAAGTATCAAGGATCTTGATTGGTTTAAGTCGATTCAATTTTTCGATTCATAATGGCATTGGCGTTGCAGTACCTCTCCTCCTCCTCTCAGAGTTTCGTTGTGTGGTCTAGTCTCGTGCGTCTGTATGTTTGGAGCTCCACATGTTGTGTTTTCGTATGAATGTGGTCTGGTCTGTCATCTGTTTGGTGTGTGACTATATGTGTGTTTATGTCTGTTTGGTGTATTCTCTGAGAGGTGGAGGCAGAGGCAGAGGCAGAGGCGTGTTTGTGTTCCGTGAGAGGTGGAGGCGAAGGCAGAGGCGTGCTTGTGTGCAAGCCAGAGTGCCGAGCTTTGCCGGAGTATCAGATCCTCTACATCGATGGTGAGGCGATTTCTTGGTTTTTTAACTAAATCCTCTGAATCCATGCTGAGGTAGTTTTTTGGTTTTTTAAATTAGACCCTCTGCATCCATGCTGAGGCAGCAGCGTATATAGATCCCTCGTTGCACAGAAAGCCAGAGAAACACATCTAAGGGCAAGGAAAAAGGGATTGAGCAACGTCGTAACCCTTACAAATATCAAATTCATCCCTTGGAGGTAAGCATGGCATTTTCTTGACTGACTCTGTTAATTTAGCACTATGGAGATTAATAGGGGATTTTATCAGAAATACATACATGTGAGATGAAGAGATTGTACTATACTTGCATTGAATTTCTTGTAAAAGTGGATAGGCTTCTCTCCTAGCTTTCTACCTGTCCCTTAAATAATATCAATGGTTTGCTTCTGCATTAGCTATCTCAGGTTTCGCACATAATCTGTTATATTTTCTAGGTTAAGAATCTGTTACATCCAAGGGTAGGATCCTGACAACGCTCTTCAGTATATTTGGTTTATATATATATTATATATATATATATATATATATATATTTGGTTTATATATATATTCAATTTCTGAGTTATGTTGGACTTGTAATTTAATGTGTCAAAGTTTCTAAACAATCGCATGTGGACCATATGGATTTGATTTGGATGTCTTGTTATTCAAAAAGGAAAGAATGTTGGATGGCTTTATTCATATGGTTACAATTTGGACATCCAGTGGAAAAGATATTATTATGTTTGTTGGCATTAAGGTTTTTTAACAATAGATTTGTTAAGCTCATCAAAATATGTACATAAAAGAGCATTTAACAATTATTATTGATCACATATTGTTCGCCTCCTTTAGGTTTTGAAAGGGTAAAAATAGATGTTCACATGATTTGGCAAGGCACATCGAATCAATAGGACTGTGTGTTTGGCTCAAAACTTTCCGTGTGATTGTTGTTGCTGCCCCACCTCAATTCAATTTGTAAGGGAGTCGGCCATTTTCAAATGTTTCACTGCTTCTTCTTGTGACCCTCTCAATAATACTCAATTCACTCCAAATAGTAAAACATGGTAGTATTTATCTTTCTAACATTATGAGTTTGTGGCTTTTATCATATTCACAAATTTCATTGGGCCATTTTGAAATGTTTCACTGCTTCTTCCTCGTGTGAACATGCCAATAATGCCCAATTCACTCTAAATAGCAAACCATGGTAGTAAATTACCTTCTTAACATTGTGATTTTTGTGTATGTGGATTTATTATATTCACAAATTTCATTGTCATATCTACTCAGATTGAATTTCTAGGTGGATTCTTCTCTCCAATCACTTTCGACTATATTCGGGTTTATATTTTGGATTATTTTGATTTGTATATAAGGCATAGATCAACACTAAATTTTAATAATAGTTCTTGTTGTTGTTTTCGCAGATGATAAGAAAGATATGAAGAATGTACAATCATGCTAAGATAGATGAAATATCTAGATATGAGTTCATTATGTTATCTTGAGCCAAAATAAACTAGCTTTCATTTATTTTTCATGTTTATAATGTAATTACTCTAAAGACATTATAATAATAAAAAGTATTATTTTGTTGGAAGGGGCTGAAAAGCCCTTTCTCGAGGATGGACCATGGCTATCCTCAAGGGTTTGTTTCCCTCTCTCCTCCTTACCTTTTCATTTACTTTTATTTCTTTATTCGAGAACTAGATAGTTTTAGTTTAATAGATTGTAAATTAAAAAGTATATAATGCATCAACATAAAAAATTATAACATGTTAATTGAAATTCTCAAATTTTAAATAAACTTGAAGCTATGTAAATGCATGTGATTTAGTCAATATAATATTTTTCCAACCATGGATTCTTGTGATAATTGCACAATTTTTTGATGTTGTTTAGTAGCTCAATTTGTGTATGATCAAGTAGTATGTCTTTATTGTATGTACACTGATTCGTGCGTGGTAATTGCAAAATTTTTGTATCCCTATTCAGTGACTGAATTTTTGTATGATCAAGTTGTATGCTTTTATTGTATACATTTATTGATGTTGTTTTCTATTACATTGTGATCATGAATTTCAATGCAAAATTTCGTGTAATGATTGTTGTTTGAGTTTCATTTACATGATTGTGTTTTACAATGAATGAGTGACATGTTAATATGTATTTCGAAATGTGTGAGAATTTTCTCTGTTAATGCTTGGTGCTTGGTATCTATATCATGTTTGTGCATTTAAAAAAATTTTGTGTGTGTGATCACTAAAATTTGTTATGTAATGTTCAATGTATTTGTGTGGCTTTATAATGCTTTTTGTGATGTTCATTATTTGATGTGTATTTGTGATTGTGTATGAGAATGGTTGTTGTTTGGGCTTTAATTACATAGTTGTGCATCTACAATGAATGTGGATGACATGTTTGAGATGTACTTTGATCAAGTTGTATGTTTTTATTCTATACATTGATTCATGTGTTTTTCTATTTCTTTGTGATCATGAATTTAAATGTAGAATTTTTTGCAGTAGTTGTTGTTTGACTTTCAAATATATGATTATGTTTTACAATTTATGTGCGACATGTGAATATGTATATTGAAATGTGAGAGAATTTTCTTTATTAATGTTTGGTGCTTGGTGTCTATATTATGTTTGTGTATTCAAAACTTGTTTCTGTGTGACGACTAATATTTCATATGTAATGTTCAATGTATGATGTTTGTGTATTTACAATGCTTTTTGTGATGTTCATTATTTGATGTGTGTTTGTGATTGTGTATGAAAATGGTTGTTGTTTGGGCTTTACTGAAATAGTTGTGCATTTACAATGAATGTGGATGACATGTTTGATATGTGCTTTGATCAAGTTGTATATTATGTTTGTGTATTCAAAACTTGTTTGTGTGTGATGACCAATATTTGATATGTAATGTTCAATGTATCTTTGTGTCTCTACAATGCTTTTTGTGATGTTCATTATTTGATGTGTATTTTTGATTGTGTATGAGAATGGATGTTGTAAGGGCTTTACTTACATAGTTGTGCATTTACAATGAATATGGATGACATGTTTGATATGTAATTTGCTCAAGTTGTATGTTTTTATTGTATACATTGATTCATGTGTTTTTCTACTTCTTTGTGATCATGAATTTAAATGCAGAATTTTGTGTAGTAGTTGTTGTTTGACTTTCAAATATGTGATTGTGTTTTACAATGAATGTGTGACATGTGAATATGTATTTTGAAATGTGAGAATTTTCTTTATTAATGCTCGGTTCTTGGTGTCTATATTATGTTTGTGTATTTAAAACTTGATTGTCTGTGAGGACCAATATTTGATATGTAATGTTCAATGTATGATGTTTGTGTATTTACAATTCTTTTTGTGATGTTCATTATTTGATGTGTATTTGTGATTGTGTATGAGAATGGTTGTTGTTTGGGCTTTACTTACATAGTTGTGCATTTACAATGAATGTGGATGACATGTTTGAGATGTACTTTGATCAAGTTGTATGTTTTTATTCTATACATTGATTCATGTGTTTTTCTATTTCTTTGTGATCAGGAATTTAAATGCAGAATTTTTTATAGTAGTTGTTGTTTGACTTTCAAATATATGATTGTGTTTTACAATGAATGTGTGGTGTTATCTCAAAATCAGATCCTGATAGGCTGCTGGTCAGGTTGACCTTGAGTAACTATTTCAAACGTACTTTAGGTTGAGTCTTATCCTCCTCAACCTGAGAGGGCTCTCTCTAAATGGGTTAATGATTTTGATTATAGATAAGATGGCTAACTCTTGTAGAACAACTATGGAAAATATGAATGGTGGAAACACATTAACAACTATCCATTGGGCTTATGGAGTCAACAACATCTCAATATAAAAATAAACTCAACCTTACATAGAAGTCAGGGCCTTCAACATTTAAACATTCAGAACATAAAACTCATATAGGACCACACAGTTTATGAATGTATACAGGAAGTCAGAGCACATTCAGTGAATTCTGAGTGATTACACATCCATACCACTGCAAGAATTAGGAAAAGGACAACATCACATATTCTGAACATAAATATCCCTCATGAATCCTGAGAAGTAAAGCCAAACTTGTATTACTGAAACAAAGTTTTACATAAGCCAAATACCAGCCTTTTCATAAAATTTCCAACCCATATTACATTTTAGTTCTTCTCCCATTTATAGAGTTCATGTAGATTCCTTCCTCCAGCATGAGGGGAATTCGAATTCCTCCTTATTTGACACCTATTGACACTTAAACTAACTATTTAATACAAAGGACAGCTAACTAGGAGTCCTAGAGTCCTAAAACAATTAGGAGTGTAACTCCTCATTATGATCAAAACAACCTTATCTAAACATTTAAAAGATTATTTGACACCTAAAACTCCATGAAGTCGAACTTGATGAAGCCTCCCACGTGGTCATCTGACTGTTGAAGACAAACCCTAGAAATTAGGGAACATGTTTCCCTATTTTTAGGTTTAGGATCCCTGAAAATGGCACGTGGGACAGAACCTTTATCTCCTCAGCCATGACACATTTTTCGAAACTGAGGGAGGTTTTTGTATTCCAGGATGTCTAGAACAAAAACCTCTCTTTTTTTTTTAAAATACTTCTCCAGCCGTCCAGAATTGATCTTTGATGTTCCTAGAAACTAGGAGACTGTCCCTTGCTCTGTTCTGGCTGAAAAATGGGTCTTGGGACAGAGCTCATAACTTCTCAAAAAAAACTTATTTATAAAAACTGAAGGAGGATTTTGTGAACCACTCCATTCTGAACAAAAACATCTCTTGGTGTTTTGAAACACCATCCCTACCTCCCAGAATGTGCCTTTGACAAACAGGTGTAAAATAGAGAAATATGCCTGTGAAAAACTTGCACCTACAGCAGTTTCGTAGCGCACGTTTAATCACCCATTTCTCCTAGATAATAATTAATTTGAAGAAACTGAAAGAGGTTTTCCTATTTCATTATGTTAGGAATAAAAACCTCTTTCAATTTTCCAAAATATTCTTTCAATTGCTCTGGAGACCTCCTGGAAGTTGACTACTTAAAACAATTTTTCTCCTAAAACAGGCTGCTTCAGGGGTTTCGTAGCGCAAGGTTTGGTATGTGTATATGTCTTCATTTCTTGAATTTTCCTTTTGATTAGGGCTCAAACCTTCTCAAATGATCTTATTACACCTCTGAAGCAACACCCCTTTCAAAATAATCCCCTTTTTCTTTCAAGGTAGATCCTCAAAAAACAAAACTGTCATCTTCAGCAGTTTCGTAGCGCGCTACGAAACTGCTGTGTGAGTCAAAAACACATAGTTCTCTTTTTTTTAAAATTGTCTCTCTTGGGATTTCAGTGACTACAGATATAACCTCTGGAGATATTTGTAATTCAAGCACTCCAACCTTTGAATTAAATCCTATGAAATTGGAAACAAATTCTTTGGTGACTTGCATGTGACCTCCTTGAAGTTTTTCACCAAATCTCCAACAGCCAACCTGTTTGAAAGCTTGTCCAATATAATACACCTGCCTGACCTATGATCCTTCTCTTATGTAAAAAACTCCACGGAATTCCTGCAAGATGAAAATTGAAAGAGCTTGCACCATCTTAATCTCGATCATTGCCTCGCTTGAAATGAAAAAGGAAGCTACTTCACTTGGACTTCAAAGAATTCTGATTAAGTGCTTGTCAATTTGCTTCTCATAGATGAACCCATACATAATCATAACTGAAAATACTTGGCTCCTTGTTTGAAATTTGAAAAATGACTTGACCAAGACTTACTTACAACTTTGAAACCATACAAGTTGTCCAAATTGTTTTTGAAATTTTTCAGTGATAACACTTCCATTAATTGGAAGCTATATGGTAGAGCCTACCATCTTCTCTAGCATGCGTATATGGCTTCATCATCTAGTAGTCTATCCATTTCCTCAAAGTGGAGGATATCCCGCTCCTGTCTTTGTTTCCAAATTATGGCCACTTATTTGTCTTCCCTAGGGATGTTGTGGGATATAATGATGGTCAAAAGGTTTAGCACCACTACTCTTACCTATAGTGGTGTGGTAACCTCTTCCCGTAATGTTTACTTCACCTCCTCAGCCCCCATATCTTCATGCCTTAGCTAGGAGGAAATGGCTAAAATATGGACATCCCCCACATGGGGGTTTGGATCCCATGATGGTGAGTCATGCACTACCATATTATGTAAGTAGAATTCACATAGTTTAGATTTATTTCTCCATACTGTAGTTTTGGCATATCCTAATGAAGTCCTTAGGTGCCTTTAATTAGAATCCTCTCTTTGAGGTTTTTGCAAGTCTCATGATTATTTAGATTATCTTCTGGATACATCGCATTAGGTTTCTTTTTTATCGACGTTTTTAACCGGCAACAGTGGTTCTTCTTCAGGATGTGAAATATGAACCACCGTTGCTGGTTCAAAACGTCGATAAAAAAGAAACCTAATGTGATGTATCCAGAAGATAATCTAAATAATTGGAATCCTCCTTATTGTGCTAAATTGGAAAACTAGAATTTGCATCCTTTCTCCTTCCATAACAGATTTTAAGTCTTGGTTGGTTGTTTGCAACTAGCCATCTCTAAGGATAAGTGGGCCATGACACCTAGAGTAGTCTGCGTTCTTGTTAATCAATCACCGTCAATTGTTTTGTTGATTCAATTTGATATTGTTGTTGTCTTAATTTTTTTTTTTTTTTTCTAAATGTTCCTTGTTGCATGCCTCTTGTTGTTTGAGGAGTTCCATTTCTTCTTTGAGTTGGAGAATCTCATCCTCCTTGTCCACATATACAACCTTATTTTATGTTGCTATCCTCTTCCACCTATGTTCCTCTATCTTTTAACTCATAATCTCTAGAATGGGATGCAGTAGGAGGTGATGTGTTCATAGTTGTCCCCTAGGTTGGAGTCTAAATAATTCTAGTTGCATCCACCTCATTGTAGGATGTCCAACCCTTTTTGTAGGTTTTGGTTCTTTTCCCTCTATGAAGCTCTTGTTTTCTTGAATTTGTTGAGGTTATGGGTGAGCACTCACTTGTTCTTGCTAGGCATGAGGCACCTTGAATTTTTGTGGTGCCCTTTCCTGTAATCTTTCCTAGACTACTATTTTTTGTGTTGTTCTTGTAGCTTTTTTGTTCCCTACAATGTTTCCTAGAGTTTTTCTATTTTATACATTGTTTCCTATAGTTTCTTTGTTTCTTCCTACAAAGTATCTCCTTATTCTTCCTCCTGTAATTATTCTTCAAATGATTCTTTCTCCTTTGATTCCTCTTCAGATGCTTCTTCTTATAACTGATCTCTTTACAGGGGATGTCTCATATTGTTCCTTGGGACAAGGTGCTTCTTTTATATGAATCATTATTTGAGAAGTTTCCTTCTTTTGAAAAGGTATATTTCTACTTGGTCAATTTTGGTACTCCCACCATATTATTGTTTTTCTTTTCCTTGGTGATTTTTTGGTTTCGGAGGTGTTTCCTATTTTGGAGTGGTTCCCATATCAATTAGAGTAGCTTTGATTTCCGCCTTTATTAGTTCAAATATGGGCTCCTTCTTTTTAGAGGGTCTAGGGTTAGGAATGGCCTTTCCTTTTTATTTTACCATTGTTGGGGAACCCTACTATGCCAAGGACCTTTGAATTTCTATGAATGACTATATGTACATGCCTATGAAATTGGGCAATGGAATATAATGATCTAGCCTTTCTAATGCATCAAAAAATAACTTAATTAGCCCATTGTGGGAAACGATTTCTTGCTTCCCTACTTTGAATTTCCTCACTTAATGATTATAATAGAAAGTAAATGATGCTTAGTAATTAGGGTGGTGGTAGGTAAGATTGGTGTCTAATCTGATAAAGTAGCCTAAAATAGTAGGCATAAACAACTAATTTATATGGATCCCTAATGGACCAAAAATAAAATTCCCTGGATTGTTGTGAAACTAAGACCATATCGAAGAGCTTGTCGCAAGATTTCAAATAGTGCAAACAATGCCTCAATAGGACTCTGTATGTGAAAGTTATGCCCAATCAATATTTTATCAATCAGTGCTTAGGACTTAAATTAACTATGCTACATATAAATTTCATCACCACTAAGTTGAGCAATACAACTGAATTCACCGAAATTTTTTGAGGACCTTTGCTAAATCTAGCAGAGGTTTTAACCGGGGTTAAATTTTGTGGCACCATGCCAAACATGGCGATAGTTATGTGGCCCAATGACATGAGGCCATGTGGACCAATCAATGGACGAAACACGACAACCATTTAATGGCAAAATTGTTCCCAAGCCATTACTGCTTGGCCAAAGTTAGAGCTATTTGTTTTTCGGCAGATTGGTTTTTAAGCAACGAGAAAAATCCAAACATGGCGGTCAAATATTATGGATTGATGGCATTTATAACCATGGCCGACGATTTTTGGATTCTGCGATGGTTACAACCAAACGATTATGATAAAAATGGTTGGTGGTTACGGTGGCTTAGTGGTTAGTTTGTTTATGTGTTACAATGGTTTATTTTAAATATTAAATAGTTACATCATAACTAGCGCCAGTCAACATATTATGGCGGGGTTTAAAGAAATCAACGGTCACATGTTATCTATAAACTGACAAATGGAATATTTAAACAAATCATTGTATATTGATAGTTCAATGATCATGGTTTAATATTACGGTGGGGTTTAAAAAAATCAACGGTCACATGTTATTAGGCCGATAGGCCTTCCTTTGAAACAAACTTTCGTCGTCCTTTTCATTCTCATGTTGACACGTGGCGTGAGATTTGGGTTTGCAAAGAAAATTCGGGCATTCAGGTTGACACGTGGCGTGAAATTTGGGTCCAACGAAACGCCATAACCTCACCCCACTTATATTTGCTTGCTCAATCATGCATGATGGCGCGCAATGCTTCTTCCCCTTTCCTTGCACATTTCCACTGGAATCACTAGCTTCCGTATCTTGAGAAGGTGGAGACCGTCCAGCATTAACAAAGTCGTTTCCAAATCTCCGTGGTGGCATGGAGTCTGTAGAGAAACTTGATCCCATTTTCACAATCGATTCCAACTCCTTAACTACTTCCCTCATCGACGGTCACTCAGAACCTAATTCCTCAACGCAGCTCAGTGCCATGCCCAAGAGCCTCTCAAACACCAGTAGCGGATTGGTATCAACAGATTTTCTTAACAATGGATCCATTAACTCCTCCTGCAAACCACTTATTGCCCCGCTCTACAGGGCCGCCTTCACCAATCTGACCACGAATTTCCCGCCCTGAATGGGGGACCTCGCTATCTTGGTGTGTGTCCATAGGGAATTATCTACGCGGACATGAAATGCACTGGATGTGTGGAAAACGCTGAGTCCATGCGAGGTAGAAGTCGCTAATGATGCACACAGGGCGTGGCTTCTGCTCTTAGATCCACTGCTTGATTGGCTCTGCTAATAATCGAAACGAGTAGACGAGAAGAGGGACGGATTTCCAGGGAATATCTTCTTGTAGTTCCTTCTGATCTGATGGGAGGGGGATGTACAGAGGCCGAATATCCAGGGACTCTATTTTTGCTCACTGTAAGAAATGTTGCAGGGGAGGGGAATGAGAAGCAGATGGTGAGGAGTATGATCATAACTTTGAATATGATTGGCCTTCTTTTCTATGTTGTTTTGGCTTAGCACAGAATGATTTTATTCCTACTGTTAGGGTATCAGATAGAGAAATGGATGAAGATAAGTATTCTATATGGAACGGCTTGCAATGGAGTCCTCCAAAATTTGTCAGGGCACCGGGAGGACCACCATCCAATGTTGCTATTGCACTTGTAAGGTTGGGAGGTAGAGTAGCATTTATGGGTAAAGTAGGTGATGATCCCACCGGTTATCAAATGGTTCTCACAATGAACAAGGAACATGTCCAAACTCGTGGTGTTAAATGTGATCCTTATGCATCCATAGCAGTTTCCTACATGAAGGTAACCCGTGAGGAAGGAAAATTAGGAATGGAATGTGTCAAACCATGTGTAGAAGATGGTTTTCACATTTCTGATATTAACATTGACATACTAAAAGAGGTATTCTTATAGTCATCCACACAAAATGTATACTTCTAACTTTTTCTTTTCTCGCAACATTTTCCTTATCTCATGTGCTTGATTAGTATCAAAGATATCAGAGGTTTTTTTGTATGTTTACGGATGGACAGTTTTTTATTGCAGTAGTTCTTGTATTTTGTCTGTCCTGAATGATGATGCGATTGCATTTTTTTTCTCATTTGGCCTTGTGCTGAATGTTTTTAGAGGGCAAAGCTCAGGCCTCAAAATTAACTCTGTGTTTTTCAAGAACACCGTGGCTTGGGATGTTGCTTAAGAATTTTCAATCGTGGTTGTCTGTTATGCTTTGCTATCTGTTTGCAATTTTTTTGAATTTTTATGTAAGGAAATAAATTTTCTTGGGCCATATGCCTTTTTTCCTAATTCGTTATTTATTGGTTTAGGCAAATATCATATTTTGTAAGTTGTGACCTAGAATAACTGCACCGAAGGTGTAAAACACAAGGTTACAAGATTTGCTAAATTTCTGCATGTTATTTGCTTTTTCCTATCGTTATTTATTGGTTTAGGCAAATATCATATTTTGTAAGTTGTGACCTAGAATAACTGCACCGAAGGTGTAAAATACAAGGTTACAAGATTTGCTAAATTTCTGCATGTTATTTGCTTTTCTGTCTAAGTTCTGCTCTTAAGGAATGAGTTTCCATAGTTTTGTCTGTCATTTTCTTAATTTGTTCCTTTTTCACTTTTTTGACATGTTGCTACCCACTCATACAATATATTGGCCACAGTATATCCAAAATTCAGATGCAACTTGTGGAAGAAGTTATGAACATGAAAGAAAAATTATAAGTAGATATTAATAGAACTAGAGAAATTAAGGATTACGTGATGAAATATTTAACTTCCTTATTGCAAATATCTCTAATTTCTCCGACTGTTTCTGATTTCTCCCAAGTTTTTCAGGCCGCCAATTGGACTGATATTTTCTGAGTTTTTCAAGTACACGTTTATTATTGCTGATATTTCTGATATTTCCCCCAATATTTCTGCTAAGTTTCTTTCTGGACCCTGAACAATATATTCCTGAAATGATATTTGCAACATTGCTCTTTACATTTTAACAAGAAGTCCAAGTTGATAAAATTATAGCATTTAGTGCATTGTTACCAGGTTTGCAGACCATACCTTTGAATCCCTGAGTTTGACTCTGCTTGGTCTTCAAACAAACAGTTTCGACTCTCAGGTGAGTCGTAGTTGGGCTGACCTATAAAATCCCAGAAACCTTGCGAAACTAGCACTTTTCATATCTTTTTTGATGCTCTGCTTTTTCCTTCAATGAATGCTATCATGGGTGATTGAGAGGACAACACATCGAAGCAGCCAGGGCATCTACAAACTCAACTAGGGCATCATAACAGAGGCAATTTGCATTAGGCAACTATTTTGGACATTTATTTATATTCTGGATTGGACAGCCATAGAACAATCTGATATAAATGAAAATTTGTTGTTTTCATAAAACATTTGGTACCTTTTTAATATTTTTGCACTTGCTGAGTATTTTCTGAATTTTTCCTGAGCTGAGTTAATCTCTCAGGTCTTATGCCTTGCCAAGTATTTCCCGAATCAAGTCTGGTAACATTGCTTTTGTTCTAATTTGTTACTTTTTAATTTAGGAAAATATTCTATGTTGTAAGTTGTGACCCAGTATACCTACGCTGAAGGTGTAAAATACAAGGTTACAAGCTTTGCTAAGTTTCTGCATGTTGTTTTAACTTTTCTTATTTCTGTGAGTTCTGGTCTTGGGAAATGGGTTTCTATGGATTATTTGTCATTTGCATAATTTGTCCTTTTTTGCTGGTTTGATAAGAATTGTATGTTGAGAATATACTCGTTCAATGCATTTCGCATAGTACTGAAAATTCAATCACAACTTGTTGAAGAAACTGTGAGCATGAAAGGTATTTAACCTCTTTCCTGGTGTCTTAATGTGATTTACAAGTGGCATTCGACCAAGGCTAAGAATGCCTGCACATGTGAAAGAGATCCAATTGCTCAAAGTGTGAGGCGGAGATGAGGATCCAAAAAATAAAAGGAAGAAGAATCTCAGCATATTGCCTTCTTAGTCTTAGTCATTTGTCGAATGACTAGCCTAATAAGCTGGTAATTTTCTTTGCATTAGCTATTTCCAAACCTTTCCATAAAGGGAGATATTCAACTTGATTGTTGATCGCTAGACCAAGTCCCATGCATATTGCGATACAATTTTTCCGTCAGGGCTAAATAAAACCCCTTCCCGCTGATGCCTCCCCCTCATCAGTAGATATTATTAAAACTAGAAAAATCAAGGATTACTTGATGAAATATTTAACCTCCTTGCATCTTCGCAAGAAGGCCCAAGTTAATAAAATTATATTGTTAGTGTTCTTCAGTTAAAAAAACATGTCAAAAGTAGAAGCCAATAAGTTGATAATGCATTTTTGTCTCTCTCTCAATAAAACTAGAAAAATTAAGGATTTTGATGAAATATTTAACCTCCTTACGTCTTTACAAGAAGCTCAAGGTTGAAAATTACAGTGTAGTTAAAATATATTAATGTGAATTGGTAAAGTTGAAGCTAATAAGTTGATAACGAGAAGAGGGACGGATTTCTGGGGAAGATCTTCTTGTAGTTCCTTTTGATCTGATGGGAGGGGGATGTATAGAGGCCGAATGTCCAGGGACTCTGTTTTTGCTCACTGTAAGAAATTCTGCAGGGGAGGGGAATGAGAAGCAGATGGTGAGGAGTATGATCATAACTTTGAATATGATTGGCCTTCTTTTTTATGTTGTTTTGGCTTGGCACAGAATGAGTTTATTCCTACTGTTAGGGTATCAGATAGAGAAATGGATGAAGATAAGTATTCTACATGGAACGGCTTGCAATGGAGTCCTCCAGAATTTGTCAGGGCACCTGGAGGACCACAATCCAATGTTGTTATTGCACTTGTAAGGTTGGGAGGTAGAGTAGCATTTATGGGTAAAGTAGGTGATGATCCCACCGGTTATCAAATGGTTCTCACAATGAACAAGGAACATGTCCAAACTCGTGGTATTAAATGTGATCCTTATGCATCCATAGCAGTTTCCTACATGAAGGTAACCCGTCAGGAAGGAAAATTAGGAATGGAATGTGTCAAACCATGTGCAGAAGATGGTTTTCACATTTATGATATTAACATCGACATACTGAAAGAGGAATTCTTATAGTCATCCACACAAAATGTATACTTCTAACTTTTTCTTTTCTCGCAACATTTTCCTTATCTCATGTGCTTGATTAGTATCAAAGATATCAGAGGTTTTTTTGTATGTTTACGGATGGACAGTTTTTGACTGTAGTAGTTCTTGTATTTTGTCTATGTCCTGAATGATGATGCGATTGCATTTTTTTTCTCATTTGGCCTTGTGCTGAATGTTTTTAGAGGGAAAAGCTCAGGGCTCAAAATTAACTTTGTGTTTTTCAAGAACACCGTGGCTTGGGATGTTTCTTAAGAATTTTCAATCGTGGTTGTCTGTTATGCTTTACTATCTGTTTGCAATTTTTTTGAATTTTTATGTCAGGAAATAAATTTTCTTGGGCCATATGCCTTTTTTCCTAATTTGTTATTTATTGGTTTAGGCAAATATCATATTTTGTAAGTTGTGACCTAGAATAACTGCACCGAAGGTGTAAAATACAAGGTTACAAGATTTGCTAAATTTCTGCATGTTATTTGCTTTTCTGTCTGAGTTCTGCTCTTAAGGAATGAGTTTCCATAGTTTTGTCTGTCATTTGCTTAATTTGTTCCTTTTTCACTTTTTTGACATGTTGCTACCCACTCATACAATATATTGGCCACAGTATATCCAAAATTCAGATGCAACTTGTGGAAGAAGTTATGAACATGAAAGAAAAATTATAAGTAGATATTAATAGAACTAGAGAAATTAAGGATTGTGTGATGAAATATTTAACTTCCTTATTGCAAATATCTCTAATTTCTCCGACTGTTTCTGATTTCTCCCAAGTTTTTCAAGATGCCAATTGGACTGATATTTTCTGAGTTTTTCAAGTACAAGTTTATTATTGCTGATATTTCTGATATTTCCCCCAATATTTCTGCTAAGTTTCTTTCTGGACCCTGAACAATATATTCCTGAAATGATATTTGCAACATTTCTCTTTACATTTTAACAAGAAGTCCAAGTTGATAAAATTATAGCATTTAGTGCATTGTTACCAGGTTTGCAGATCATACCTTTGAATCCCTGAGTTTGACTCTGCTTGGTCTTCAAACAAACAGTTTCGACTCTCAGGTGAGTCATAGTTGGGTTGACCTATAAAATCCCAGAAACCTTGCGAAACTAGCACTTTTTCATATCCTTTTTGATGCTCTGCTTTTTCCTTCAATGAATGCTATCATGGGTGATTGAGAGGACAACACATTGAAGCAGCCAGGGCATCTACAAACTCAACTAAGGCATCATAACAGAGGCAGTTTGCATTAGGCAACTATTTTGGACATTTATTTATATTCTGGATTGGAAAGCCACAGAACAATCTGATATAAATGAAAATTTGTTGTTTTCATAAAAAATTTGGTACCTTTTTAATATTTTTGCACTTGCTGAGTATTTTCTTAACTTTTCCTGAGCTGAGTCAATCTCTCAGGTCTTATGCCTTGCCAAGTATTTCCCGAATCAAGTCTGGTAACATTGCTTTTGTTCTAATTTGTTACTTTTTAATTTAGGCAAATATTCTATTTTGTAAGTTGTGACCCAGTATACCTGCGCTGAAGGTGTAAAATACAAGGTTACAAGCTTTGCTAAGTTTCTGCATATTGTTTTAACTTTTCTTATTTCTGTGAGTTCTGGTCTTGGGAAATGGGTTTCTATGGATTATTTGTCATTTGCATAATTTGTCCTTTTTTGCTGGTTTGATAAGAATTGTATGTTGAGAATATACTCGTTCAATGCATTTCGCATAGTACTGAAAATTCAATCACAACTTGTTGAAGAAACTGTGAGCATGAAAGATATTTAACCTCTTTCCTGGTGTCTTAATGTGATTTACAAGTGGCATTCGACCAAGGCTAAGAATGCCTGCACATGTGAAAGAGATCCAATTGCTCAAAGTGTGAGGTGGAGATGAGGATCCAAAAAATAAAAGGAAGAAGAATCTCAGCATATTGCCTTCTTAGTCTTAGTCATTTGTTGAATGACTAGCCTAATAAGCTGGTAATTTTCTTTGCATTAGCTATTTCCAAACCTTTCCATAAAGGGAGATATTCAACTTGATTGTTGGTCGCTAGACCAAGTCCCATGCATATTGCGATACAATTTTTCCGTCATGGCTAAATAAAACCCCTTCCCGCTGATGCCTCCCCCTCATCAGTAGATATTATTAAAACTAGAAAAATTAAGGATTACTTGATGAAATATTTAACCTCCTTGCATCTTCACAAGAAGGCCCAAGTTAATAAAATTATATTGTTAGTGTTCTTCAATTAAAAAAACGTGTCAAAAGTAGAAGCCAATAAGTTGATAATGCATTTTTGTCTCTCTCTCAATAAAACTAGAAAAATTAAGGATTTTGATGAAATATTTAACCTCCTTACGTCTTTACAAGAAGCTCAAGGTTGAAAATTACAGTGTAGTTAAAATATATTAATGTGAATTGGTAAAGTTGAAGCTAATAAGTTGATAACGAGAAGAGGGACGGATTTCTGGGGAAGATCTTCTTGTAGTTCCTTTTGATCTGATGGGAGGGGGATGTACAGAGGCCGAATGTCCAGGGACTCTGTTTTTGCTCACTGTAAGAAATTCTGCAGGGGAGGGGAATGAGAAGCAGATGGTGAGGAGTATGATCATAACTTTGAATATGATTGGCCTTCTTTTTTATGCTGTTTTGGGTTGGCACAGAATGAGTTTATTCCTACTGTTAGGGTATCAGATAGAGAAATGGATGAAGATAAGTATTCTACATGGAATGGCTTGCAATGGAGTCCTCCAGAATTTGTCAGGGCACTGGGAGGACCACCATCCAATGTTGCTATTGCACTTGTAAGGTTGGGAGGTAGAGTAGCATTTATGGGTAAAGTAGGTGATGATCCCACCGGTTATCAAATGGTTCTCACAATGAACAAGGAACATGTCCAAACTCGTGGTGTTAAATGTGATCCTTATGCATCCATAACAATTTCCTACATGAAGGTAACCCGTAATGAAGGAAAATTAGGAATGGAATGTGTCAAACCATGTGTAGAAGATGGTTTTCACATTTCTGATATTAACATCGACATACTGAAAGAGGTATTCTTATAGTCATCCACACAAAATGTATACTTCTAACTTTTTCTTTTCTCGCAACATTTTCCTTATCTCATGTGCTTGATTAGTATCAAAGATATCAGAGGTTTTTTTGTATGTTTACGGATGGACAGTTTTTGACTACAGTAGTTCTTGTATTTTGTCTATGTCGTGAATGATGATGCGATTGCATTTTTTTTCTCATTTGGCCTTGTGCTGAATGTTTTTAGAGGGAAAAGCTCAAGGCTCAAAATTAACTCTGTGTTTTTCAAGAACACCGTGGCTCGGGATGTTGCTTAAGAATTTTCAATCGTGGTTGTCTGTTATGCTTTGCTATCTGTTTGCAATTTTTTTGAATTTTTATGTCGGGAAATAAATTTTCTTTGGCCATATGCCTTTTTTCCTAATTCGTTATTTATTGGTTTAGGCAAATATCATATTTTGTAAGTTGTGACCTAGAATAACTGCACCGAAGGTGTAAAATACAAGGTTACAAGATTTGCTAAATTTCTGCATGTTATTTGCTTTTCTGTCTGAGTTTTGCTCTTAAGGAATGAGTTTCCATAGTTTTGTCTGTCATTTGCTTAATTTGTTCCTTTTTCACTTTTTTGACATGTTGCTACCCACTCATACAATATATTGGCCACAGTATATCCAAAATTCAGATGCAACATGTGGAAGAAGTTATGAACATGAAAGAAAAATTATAAGTAGATATTAATAGAACTAGAGAAATTAAGGATTGCGTGATGAAATATTTAACTTCCTTATTGCAAATATCTCTAATTTCTCCGACTGTTTCTGATTTCTCCCAAGTTTTTCAGGCCGCCAATTGGACTGATATTTTCTGAGTTTTTCAAGTACAAGTTTATTATTGCTGATATTTCTGATATTTCCCCCAATATTTCTGCTAAGTTTCTTTCTGGACCCTGAACAATATATTCCTGAAATGATATTTGCAACATTGCTCTTTACATTTTAACAAGAAGTCCAAGTTGATAAAATTATAGCATTTAGTGCATTGTTACCAGGTTTGCAGATCATACCTTTGAATCCCTGAGTTTGACTCTGCTTGGTCTTCAAACAAACAGTTTCGACTCTCAGGTGAGTCATAGTTGGTCTGACCTATAAAATCCCAGAAACCTTGCGAAACTAGCACTTTTTATATCTTTTTTGATGCTCTGCTTTTTCCTTCAATGAATGCTATCATGGGTGATTGAGAGGACAACACATCGAAGCAGCCAGGGCATCTACAAACTCAACTAGGGCATCATAACAGAGGCAGTTTGCATTAGGCAACTATTTTGGACATTTATTTATATTCTGGATTGGACAGCCATAGAACAATCTGATATAAATGAAAATTTGTTGTTTTCTTAAAAAATTTGGTACCTTTTTAATATTTTTGCACTTGCTAAGTATTTTCTGAATTTTTCCTGAGCTGATTCAATCTCTCAGGTCTTATGCCTTGCCAAGTATTTCCCGAATCAAGTCCGGTAACATTGCTTTTGTTCTAATTTGTTACTTTTTAATTTAGGCAAATATTCTATTTTGTAAGTTGTGACCCAGTATACCTGCGTTGAAGGTGTAAAATACAAGGTTACAAGCTTTGCTAAGTTTCTGCATGTTGTTTTAACTTTTCTTATTTCTGTGAGTTCTGGTCTTGGGAAATGGGTTTCTATGGATTATTTTTCATTTGCATAATTTGTCCTTTTTTGTTGGTTTGATAAGAATTGTATGTTGAGAATATACTCGTTCAATGCATTTGGCATAGTACTGAAAATTCAATCACAACTTGTTGAAGAAACTGTGAGCATGAAAGATATTTAACCTCTTTCCTGGTGTCTTAATGTGATTTACAAGTGGCATTCGACCAAGGCTAAGAATGCCTGCACATGTGAAAGAGATCCAATTGCTCAAAGTGTGAGGCGGAGATGAGGATCCAAAAAATAAAAGGAAGAAGAATCTCAGCATATTGCCTTCTTAGTCTTAGTCATTTGTCAAATGACTAGCCTAATAAGCTGGTAATTTTCTTTGCATTAGCTATTTCCAAACCTTTCCATAAAGGGAGATATTCAAGTTGATTTTTGGTCGCCAGACCAAGTCCCATGCATATTGCGATACAATTTTTCCGTCAGGGCTAAATAAAACCCCTTCCCGCTGATGCCTCCCCCTCATCAGTAGATATTATTAAAACTAGAAAAATTAAGGATTACTTGATGAAATATTTAACCTCCTTGCATCTTCACAAGAAGGCCCAAGTTAATAAAATTATATTGTTAGTGTTCTTCAGTTAAAAAAACATGTCAAAAGTAGAAGCCAATAAGTTGATAATGCATTTTTGTCTCTCTCTCAATAAAACTAGAAAAATTAAGGATTTTGATGAAATATTTAACCTCCTTACGTCTTTACAAGAAGCTCAAGGTTGAAAATTACAGTGTAGTTAAAATATATTAATGTGAATTGGTAAAGTTGAAGCTAATAAGTTGATATTGTATGTGCAGTAATAGGAACAGAAGATGTTTTGGCCACGCCATTCACGTGTGATAGGACTGGTTCGGGTGATGCTATTATAGCAGGTAGTCATTGAATGCAGTTACGTTGCTCAAGGATCTATTTGAAGAGTTCTTATACTTCTAATAGAAGGATGATATGTCGATGCAGAGTTCAACATTGTTAGTAACTGTGTATGTCTTGCAGGCATTATCAGAAAGTTGACTTCACAGCCGGAGCTATATGATGATCAAGTGCTATTGGAGAAGCAATTAAGCTTTGCTATTTGTGGTGGGATTATCGCACAATGGACAATTGGTGCTGTCTGGGATTCCCAGCTGAAAGCGCAACATGGAATCTAAAGGAGCAAGTATATGTACCTTCCTTGTGGTAGGCTATTTAGAGGTTTAGCATAGCTCCATTGATGCTGCAAGGTAATGTATTATTGTATTAAGGTACCTTTTGTCTCACTGGGCACTACATCATGAACTTTTCCTTTCAGGTTCTTCTCATGGGCATTGCTTTTGAGGATTCGATATCCAACTGTGGCACATATTTTAAGAGACAAATTGATGGATTCTCACAATTCAATTCCCTCTGTACCCTTTTTCATTTTAAGATGTTTGATATGATAAGTTTGTATATTTTGTTTCCATGTTATTGCTTTAGTCATAAATTAAACAATGAGTTACGGAACACACAAGAATCCACTACTATCAGTCATCTGTAATTATAATGTTCTTCGAGGTACATTCCTTTTCTTAGATCTCAGCAAGTCTGCTAGATTTGTGCACGATGTTTTTAGTCATTCTATAATTATTTCACTTTTTGTAAAATCAGGTTTCAATGTGTAGGCAATAGCATTAATGGAGTCTCTGTAGTTATCTTATTGAAAATGCATTGTATTGAGTTTGTTAAAACACTGGAGAAAAGCAAATCTGTTACTAGACCTGGTTGGGTCTGAGGTGCTGGGTTTGCCAAGTCGAGTTGTTCAGACTCAGTGAGTCAAATTTGTGCTTGTTTTTCCAGTGATTTTGTAACTGTTGGGTCTAAGGGCATGGCCTGTCCCAGTCAGACCCAGCTGGGTTCGCTAAGTTGACTCACCCAGACATACCAAGTCAAATTTGTGGGTAACCAATTGTTGACTGCATTGTGACTGTTAACTTGTGGGCTTGCGCAACTTATTTTACTGACGCACAGCGCCAAGCAACGAAGGATGTTGGTGTTATTGCTCGCTTGAATGTAGCTCCTATTATCAACAAACCCACAGCTGCAGCAATAGCTTATGGCTTGGACAAGAAGGGTGGAGAGAAAAATATTGTTGTTTTTGATCTTGGCGGTGGCATGTTTGATGTCAGCATTCTGACTATTTACAACAGAGTTTTTGAGGTTTTGGCTACAAATAGTGATACCCATCTTGTAGGTTATCTGTCTGAACTCTGTCTGGCAGTTTTACATTACGAATTTGAATACGTGCACAGTGGTTATCATTGACCTTTTTGGTTGGCTTTCAAGCTTTGAACTTACCAGGATATACACTAATATGGAGGTGAGGACTTTGATCAAAGCATAATGGAATATTTCATCAAATTGATCAAGAAAAAGCACGGAAAGGATATAAGTAAGGATAGCAGAAATGAAATAAGACATTCAATGCGTTCCTTGTAATATAGATATAAACAAAATATCTAAAGGAAAGTAATTGCACAATGATCCACTCCAAGAAAACAAGGTTTTCCCCAAACCAATTAACTCTTCTAGAAAAATTCAACAATTCCAATTTAATAATCCTATCGGCCTCTCTTTGTACCTTTTGGGACAATTGCTAGTATATAAACCAACAAATGGAATGTTTAAACAAATCATTGTATATTGATAGTTCAATGATCATGGTTTAATATTTTGGAGACAATTTTTTCGTCGGTCAGCACATTGATAAATGGGGTGATTCAATTAACTGTGGCAAGAACCCTTTGTTTGTAATATAATAAGGGGACTACGGGTGCGTTTGAAACCATGAACCATGCGACACCAATGGACCGAGCATGATAGGCTAACCAATAGGCCAACCAGGCAGGTGTTGTAATATTTGCCGGCCAAGGATTATATTCAAACCTTGTTCATTTGTTGTGGGACCAGCAGATGGAGAGCCATGGGTGGAGCGGTAGATCCTTAAGATAAACCATGTTGTGAAATAGGTATGGTGGGATGATATGGTAGAGGAGTACAACTCCATACTAAAGAATGATGCATTTGAGATTATGTGGAGACTAGTATGCAAATTAATGATTAATTAGAGGCTTTTGTTCATGATTAAACATGAAAAGGTACAAAGTTAGAGTCACATCAATAAGGATTCTCTTGTAGAGATAGAATTAACTATAATGAAAATTTAGCTCCAGTTGTCATATATACTTCTACCTCGCATCTATTTTTAGTTGGAATGTAGACCATATTTTCTAAATACCATGAATACTCACTAAGTTTGGGCATGACTATGACCACTACATAACCTAATTATGTCGATAGACGTTTATTTTGGAATAAGACTTCCAGACTTTTAATTTAGTTATCAATAATTATTAGGTCTATGGTAGAGATTTAACCTGAATGGAATATTCTATAATATTCTTAATAGTATACACAAATCAAAGGTTCAGATTTATCACCATAGTAGTTATGTCATTTTTGCTCTTTTAATTAAATTGATTAATTAAAAAATGTCAAATTAACAAGTGTAATATAAAATGAGCTATATGGTTTTTTGGGCATGTGATATTGATAAGCCATGGTATTGGCTCATGAGATTGTCACAAAATCTTATTTGAAATGAAATTTGATAGTAAAATGGGATACCTCCCAACAAAAATAAATAAATAAATAAAAATTTTCTATGTTTTTCAAATGTATATATTTACCTTATATTTTATTTTTTGATAATTATTCTATAAAAAAATTAAAATAATTAATTTAATAATAATGATTTTTTATTTAATAATATAAAATGTATTATAAAATAAATTTTAATAATATAAGATGTATTATGAAATAAATACTGGATGCCTTTTATAAATTAATAATTTACTAACCATTTAATTTGGTTGAATAACCTGATCTTTATAATATATTTACTAAATAAATATCATTTGATAATCTTACTCTCATACGTGGATAACCGATATTTACAAATAGTTATACAAAAACTTATTACAAGCTGTGATACAACTCATGCATTTTACATAGAGGATATAGGGATTGTACATTATGATTTAGGTCTATACCTTGGTAATGAATAAGTGAGGTCGAATAGGAATTTTCAAGGGATTTCACAACTTAGATTACGTTTGAAGGATTTTCGCATCTTGGCTTACAAATCCTTTGTGACTCATATCATTCCAAATTTGAAATTGTATGCTAACTTAAATTCATATTTAAAATAACCTAATTATTTCCATGATTGGTAAGGTGAATAATAGACATTGACACACAATACTTTGAACGTCATTGGAAAGTTTCCACATATATGGACAAAGTTCATGTGGAAAAGTGTGCTCCAATTTATTAGAAAGAAATTTGATGGGGTGTAGCATGTATTTGCCACTGCAACCCGGACCGTATTTGAACAATATATTAAAAATTTAAATTTCATAAATCACCTGCACTAAAAGTTTTAACCTATTAATTTGACAGTTGAGAATTCAAAGCACTTGTCATCAATTATGGTACCCATTTATACCAGATTATTTAGGTCTACCATTAGTTGTAGTCTTGTTAATATTCATATGATATTTTTTTATTAGAGGTGTAATTAAGGATCTCGGGACTTCCGATGCTTTGTTCTAATCACCTGATAATGTTACAAAAATTTTAGTGTGTTTCTTACACAAATTTAGACAGAATTAACCAGAATTGCAGTGATCTAGAATATGATGGTGAAGGCGAGGTTCACCCGACACAACAACTGTTAACTAATTTTTTGGGATTATTTTGTACAATATTAGTGAGTTGATAGTTTTTATTTTTCGTTAATAAAATATCAAAACATAATTGTCTTGTACATTACATTTGTAGAAATGTACTCTTTCAGTTTTAATAAACCAATTTTTCCATCATGGAGTTTATTTACGGGTCTGTCTACAGTGGTATTAGAGCACCGATGAAAATATGAACTCCATGTTTTGATGATATATTTGCTATGAATGGGAGATGGATCACGCGATTCAGATTCTAATTTGATGATTGAGTTATGGATAAATGAACTTTGAAAAGATTTTCCACTACTGCAGTGGTTATGTTCTCGACGTTGCTTATGCTAGGGTCATTGCCAATGTTTCTCTTGTTGGATCTCTTGTTAGAAAGGTTTCCCTACACACGGAAAGGAGGACATGTGACTTCTATTAGAGAAAATGTAGGTATGGGTCCATGAACATGCTAAAAATTGATTTTTGTAGTTTGTCTTATGTCATAAATTGTCATCTCAGTCAATAACTTACCCATACCATATCATATGGTATTGTTTTTGTGATTGGTAATGTGACTCCTATTGAGAACGTTTTGAGTTTAAATTTCCATTCTTGTAATCTCACCTATTCGTCATTTTACAATACTTTTATTTCAGTTGACTTTATTAAATAAGTCACTGTTAAGCACTCCAAGGAATTAAGATATTGCTTCTCTCTACATTTTTGAAAGTCCTTATCTACAAACCACTCTAACCTAAACTCCAATGGGTTTTTCCATGCTCCCAATTGAAAGATCCTGTAGTGGGTGTTTCCATTATTGTCTACAGAGAACGTAGCCTACAATTCCAAAAATACCTATACTCCTCCTTTGCATCTTTTAGTGAGGGTTTTTGTTTATCTCATGTGTTTTCTTGCAGTCTATGCTTCTCTTAGGGTCTCGGGTTAGGCTGTGTGCTTCTTGATTTTTATTTTCTTGAGAGAAGATGGCATGTATGTCATAGATTTGATTAAATGGATTAATGTTTTCCCGCTAATGTGACCAAGTAAGGCAATAAATTGAAGAAATAGGCATTGGCAGAGAAAATGAAATTGGGAACAAAACCTATGGGATATTAAATTCTTTTATTGAGGCCATGATATTAATTTTGAGATTGGGGTTAAGTGAGTATGAAGTCTGGGTTTTTTAATTAAGCTCTTCATTGATTGAACTAAATTGACTGAAGTTATAGACATCCATTCTTTATCAATTGAACTTAATTGAAATGTTTTTTTCATATAGATAATTTTTTTTTACTTCATTTTTCTTTTTCGCTACCAAGTATTTCAACATAACAATAGAGATGAAACCTTTTAGAGGTTGGGGGAGTAATAATTATCAAGGTGACAGGTAGCAAAAAAAATTCAGAATAATAAATAAACTGTTAAATGTTATAGATGTGGTAAACTTGGTCATATTGCCCCTAATTGTCTCACTCCTTGGAAAAATATCAGTGAGAAGATAGATAAATTTAGTGAAAAGAAAGACAACCACCTCCACACAAAGGAAAACCACCCGAGTCTTCCCACTATAATGCTGCACATTATAATTTCAATATAAATGATGCCTTTAGCACTACTTTATCTAAATGCAAGATACATGGATATTGGATACTGCAACCACTTCTCATATAACACTCGGAAGATTTTTTTTTAAACTTTCAGTGATAATATTGATGGAGTAATTTGTTTTGCTGATAAATCACAAGTAAAACCTTCAAGAATTGGATCTATTCAACTACAAAGATCAGGAATTGATAATTATATTTTAAAAGGTGTTCTTTACATTCCTCAATTTCAAAGAAACTTGATAACTCTCATACATATAAGGTAGTAAGGGAATCCTATACATATATCTGATGGCATAGTTGAAATCTATAAAACATATAACAATATGATTGCGATGAGTGGTGTTGAAGAAGACAAACTCTTGAAACTCAAAGGTGCTTCATGGTCTACATTCAATTCTTCTCATTTAACTCAACAAAGTGATACTTTGTCTTCCAATTTGTTGTGGTATTCTAGTTTTGGTCATATGAATTTTGATAACATCAATATTATGAAACAACAGGGCATTAAATGGATTCCTACTATTCTGAGAAAACTTACTCCATGTGATGCTTGTATTTTAGGCAAGCACAATAAGAAACCTTTTCATAACTCTACTTCTAGAGCTTCTAGGCAATTAGGTCTCATACATTCCAATTTATGTGGGCCATGCCTATTCCATATGCCAATGGTAATAAATATATTGTGAATTTTATTGATGATTACCCGAGGGTGTGTTGGGTCTATCTATTGAAAGAGCAATCACAAGTTTTTGAAATTTTTAAGAATTTTCATTTATGGATTACAAATGAAACTAAAATTAATATAGGCACCCTCCAGACTGATAATGGTGGTGAATACACCTCTAAGAAATTTAAAAGGTATTTACAAGGAAATGGTATCAAACATCAAACTACAACTCCTTTTAATCTGCAAAATAATGGTGTTGCAAAGTGTATGAATAGGTAATTTCTAAATATGGTCAGATCGATGATGTTTTTTAAGAATGTCAAATTTGTTGAAGAAAGTGTAACTAGGTTTGGTATTCATAATGACATGATCTTTCTAAATGATGTAATAAAAGAGAATAAATTATTTTTGTATGCCTTGCTACATGGGTTTCATGAGCAAGAAGTATGATAGGCCAAAGGACTTCTTCTTGATGTCTTTAAGATTTATTAATAAGTCAAAGAGTCATGTCATGTATAAAGAAGCTCTTCATGAGCCTATGTAAATGTATACAAGTCTACAAAAGTGTGTAGCAGCCCTCCAAAGACCAAGATCAATCCTCCATTAGCAAGCATAATAAGTCTACAAGAAAATCGATAAGGAATTCATCATGTCGGCTTCAATATTGAATTAAATGTATAAATGGAAGTCATGTTGGCCTATAAAAATAGATACAACGATTCATAAAGGCAAGTCAGCTTACTTTGGAGCACAAACCACTCTAAATACCCGTCTAGGGTATCCGCAAATCCAAGGTACATAACTCACATTTTCTCCTCTGAAATTTTGGATGTGTATGAGGTGCAGGAGGGAGATCTCTGTTGGGTACAGGATCTCGACGAAAAGGTGCAAGTCTAATGTTTTGTATGGGTGCAGGAAGACATGTCTTTCCCAGAAGTCTGAAACCTCGGATGGGTATAGTAAGGTACCTTTGTCATACATATATCTTGCAAGGAAAAATAGGGCTTCAATCTCGGTTAAAATCACAGTCTCGACATAATTAGAAATAGTAGTAACCATTACAGTCTCAACCTAAATGAAAGGTAAGGATATCAGTATCACAATCTTGGTGGACCCATTTCATAGCAGTCAATGTATATATGTGAGGAAAAGAACCTAGGAACCCTTACTATCTTTGTCTAGTCTCAGTATCATTGTCTCGACTTAAGAGAGATCACTGTGATCCTATAGTTACAATCTTAGTCTTGACATACTTATGATAGAATACACTCTCGGAATGCTTAATGTCAACATGATGATCTCAGGAACAGTACAATGATGATCCAAGTATATATGGAGATATGGTGCAACAGTCACGTTCATTATTGTCATAATGAAGACATAGAATCAAGGTCATAGTGAAGATCTCAAGAAGTCAAGAGACCTCATTAACATGGTGAAGAAGCAGTAATGAATTTCTAAGTGATGCAGTAGTGATGGCCTCAATGGTGCAGCAATGAGGATGATCTCAAAAGTGATAGAGAAGAGGATTGGTGTCTTGGTCTTGGAGTGTCAGAATAAGTCAAGGGTTTTGGTCTTGGTATTCATCAATTGAAGATCTCTATAAGAATAGAATTTTTGTGTGGGTCCAAGAGGGAGAGGTTTTGGCCCTAACAGGATGCCATTATCTTGTGTTCTTGCCTCTTTTTATTTTATAGCAATTTGATGAAGTAATCACACACACTAATAATAAAAAGAAGATCAAGCTAAGAAAAATTGCAAAAGAACTTCACAAATTGTTATCATGCTAAGAAGAAACACTTTAATTCTAATTGCCCTATATTTTTCAACAAAATTAATGTTTTGGGGAGAAGAAGTACTTTGTGTAGTCTATATTCGAAAACGTTGTCCTTATTCTGCCATAAATAATAAATCTCCTTATGAATATGGTATAACAGAGTTCCTATTGTTCAACATTTCATGGTTTTTGGTTCTCCATGATATGCTTTGATTCCTAAGCATCAACAAAACAAAATGAGTGACAAAAGTCGCAAATGTACTTTTTTGGGGTATTTTGATACTTCTAAAGCTTATAGGTTGTATGATGAGGAGAATACGAAATTTGTTGTTTCAAGAGATGTCTTTTTTCTTGAATTTGATAAATATTCTTCCATTGTTGATAGACAACTTTTTCATTTGGATAAATTCTCTTCAAATAAGTTTTATTATGATTCTGATAATGATCTTCCACATATTGAAGGAGGGATTCCATTCTAAATCAGTTTGGGGATTTTCCTTTCGTAATTTTTCATAGATGATGATAATGTTTGTATTGAAGAAAAATTGGATAATAGTAATGTTTCTGCAAGATCAAAAATTGCTCTTGAATAGCCTGTTTTAGAGCTTATTTTTCAAGATGAGCAACCACCACAACAACCACCACAAAATCACTACGAAGATCAACACACATCAATACATTTACAAGAAAGTATGATGATTTTGATACAGGGAGTTCTTCTAAATATAATAAAGGAAATGATGGAAATGTTACTTCAAGTTTAGGTAACATTTCTAATGATTGTGAATTTAATTATTTTGTTGTTAATGAACCTTCTACCTTTGAAGAAGCTTATAGTTCTAATGAATGGAAAGATACAAGGCAAAGATAGTACAATTCTCTCATTAAAAATGACACTTAGAGGTTGGTGGATCCTCTTGTTGGAATCAAACCTATTGGTTGCAAATGGGTTTATAATATTAAGTATAAGGCAGATGGTTCACTTGACAAGTACAAAGAAAGACTTGTAGAAAAAGGGTATGCACAAAAATAATGTGTTCATTATACATAAACATTTGCTCCTACATCTAAATGGAGCATTATTAGAACCTTGTTTTCTCTTGCATCTCAAAAGGCATGGAAAATATATCATATGGATGTAAAAAAAAAAAATGAATGGATATTTGACGGAGAATGTATATATGTTTCATTTAGAGGGTTTTTTCTATTAAAGGAAAAGAACATAAGATATGTAAACTGCTGAAATCTTTGTATGGTTTGAATCAAGTATCCCATGCATGGTATGAAATGTTAACTGAACATCTTCTCAAATTAAATTATAAGCTTTTCGACCTAGATGATACAACTATTTTTGTCAAGAAATTTGGAAGATCAATTGTATATCTAGTTGTCTATGTTGATGGTTTGGTGATCACAGGGACAATGATGATTATATCATTTGTTAAAAGGGAGCTAGAAATATTTTTGATATGACATATTTAGGTTTATTTCATTACTATTTAGGAATTCAAGTTGATAAAAAACCCAAGCATATTTTTATTTCTCAGAAAAAATATATTGGAAAAATTTTGAGTAAATTTGGAATGCAAGATTGTAGAACTCCAATGGAGTAGAACCTAAAGTTTACTTCAAATGAAGGAAGTGAATTTGAATATGCAACAAAGTACATGCAACTTGTTAGAAGTTTAAATTTTTATTATTCATCCTAACATAGCTTTCGTTGTAGGAATACTTTCCAAGTTTATGCATAAGCCTTCTGAAGGTCATTGGATCACAACAAAATGAGCACTCAAATATTTAAAAGGCACTCAGTCATATGGCATCAAATATTCCAAAGTTTCAGTCTTCTGTCTCATTGGTTATTTAGATTCTAATTTTGATGGAGATAAAGAGCATGGGGTGCCTAATTTTAGTTATTTCATGAATCTTGGATCAACAACGATCACCTGGAGATCATGAAAGCAATATGTTCCTGCTTATTCTACCACCAAAGACAAATATGTTGCAACAACTCAAGCTACAAAATAAATAATTTGGCTTCACAAAATACTTGAATATTTGTAGGAAAAACAAAAGACTTCAATTCCTTTGTTTATTGACAACTCTTCTACAGTTCAATTTGGCAAGAATCCTAAATTTCATTATCGAAGTAAACATGTCAACACTAAATATCACTTATTCGACATTATGTAGAGGTCAAATTCATTCATATGACAAATTGTCCTACTTGAGAGTAGATCACAAATATCTTTACCAAAGCACTAGGACGAGAAAAGTTTGAAAATTTTGCAATGTTACTTGGCATGTCAAATATCCCTTCAGATTAAGGGGGGAAATGATAACTAATCCTTCAGGATTATTTTATACAATATTAGTTAGTTGATAGTTTTTCTTTTCCATTAATAAGTTACAGAGATAAAATTGTCTCGTACCTACTTTACATTTGTATAAATGTATGCTTTCAGTTTTACTAAATCAATTTTTCATCATGGAGTTTATTCACGGGTCTGTCTGCAACAACCAAGAATTTCTTGCATGAATAAAAACCATGAATGGAATAATGCGATGGTATGTGGTCCTGGAACGAAAAATGTGAACAATGGGGCATGGAGAAGAGGATCATTGTCAAAGTGAGATCAATTTCAATGTCAATGAAATTATATGAGTGTTAAGGCCACAACTCTTATGCATATGGTTAGTCCAACAAACCTTGAATCCCACAAAAAAAAGGTTTAGCTCTAATTTTGATTCTGCTGAAAAAGTGCATAACCATGGTAGGAAAGAATAAGCTTTTGAAGACAAAAAAATTACATTGTGTACATTCAATTATCCAATGATTCATGGTTATTGAAATATTGGAAGTGTGTGGCACTTATAATCTACTAACACTATACATACTCTATGGGCCTAGACCCTCTTCAAATCCTAATAGGATTTTCATGTTCCATCCATTACATATAAGCAAAACTCATTGATCTATTTGAAATGGAAACAAAATTAATGAATTGTAGGGGGGAGAGAGGTTGATTTAAATTGTAATAGAGACAATAAAGGCAATCCCCAACATGTGTATAGAATTCCCCATCCCGAGCCACACTTTAACCATGCATTATGAACTTGAAATGTAACCGTATATCATGCATCGAGCACTTGAAAAAGTAAATCGGTTCATTCAATTGATGTGGGGTTTTCCCAGTTATATTTGGTAGCCTCCTTCCTTAACATGTTATTGGTTTTTTTTTTTTGGAGATTTCATGAAGATTCTAATTGCATATTCAAATATATATATATATATATATATATATTATATATACTATATATATAAATTGTCCCTTCTTCCTATGTTAATTTGAGAAAATCAATGGTGTATCATGAAATATTAGATAGATTTGATTTGAGGTTGAAACCATTTATTTATTTGAAAAGAAATAACTTTACATGTTTCTATTTATATTTATTCAAACTTATATAACTTTACATACACAAACAATAATCTAATTAACACTAGGAAGTATGTAAAGTTGCAGAGAGAAAACACTCCATTCCACTGCAATGAGTTGAAAATGAATAAATCTTTCTAAAATTTTGAAAAAATAATATATTTTAATATCTATAGAAGGTATATTCCAAAAAATATCAGTGTTAAATTTTAGGCAATAAATTATTTTACTTGATAGAGGGGTTTTAATGGTGTAACTATCCATATTTAGCAAATGTCCTCCTTTTTAAAAGGATGAAACACATTTATTGGCCATGTATTTTACTTGATAGAAGGGTTTTAATCATCTAACTATCCATATTTAGCGAATGTCCTCTTTTTTTAAAGAATGAAACACATTTATTGTCCATCTATTATGAGAAAACTGCTTACCCCCTCAGTATAAGCCTATTAAATTATTTGGATTAACCTATTAAATTAGTTGGATAAGTATCTGACTCACTATTAAATTATCTGACTCACTGTAAAATAGGTTTTACATCATGAATGAATAAATATAGAAGTGGCCATCATAACAATTTGAATTAAATAATTTCTATAAGCTTTTCCGGATAAAAAAGACCATTTCTCTCCTACCGCATTGTTTATTGCAATGTTAATTATAGTTAATTTTAAAAGGCAATGTTTGAAGTGATGGTTGGCAATGGGAAAAAATGTAGGAAGTGAGAGTAGTAAGCTTCAACAAAGACGGCTTTCCCAACTAATACTTAGAACCATATATATTACAAAGCCCATGTATTTTCTCATGCCAACACCCTTTTGTGGGAGACTAATATTATCCTTCATAATATTTCGTGGTGTGCTTTGGAACATTTTGGGCCTCCGGAAATTGGATTACTTTCTCACTATAACTTCTAAGCCGATAGAGGTTATTCTAGTTTCCATCACCTTCATAGTTTTGTTGTTGATAATGATTCCCACCTTAGTTTAATAATGTTTCTTTTCCATGAACATATATTAGTGAGTTATGCAACTTATGTTCATATTAATGAGTTATGCAACTTAGTGTGCTTTTCTTTAAGGATAACTAATTTCAAATTTACTTTTAATTTTTATAAAATATTTTCATATAGCAACATTAAAAAAAATGACAATAAAAAATTTACATAAAAAGTAAAATGACAAATAGAAAAATCAAATGACTGTGATCAAATTTCCACTTGGCAGGTTATATAAATTTGAATTTCCGAAAAAAAACACAAGAAGAAACAATAATCCAAAAGTAATGACATATAAGAAATAATAGTAATGATTGTTTAAATAATTACATGTAAAACATAACAATAATGGTTGTTTCCTACATATCGAATGCACCTATAATTTCAAATTTTATTTGTTTGTCAAGTTAAAATTGGGTGACAATTGTTTCTTTTTCATGCTTGTTATTTCACATTTTATAAATATTCATGAGTGTCAATTTTTTTTGGTTAAACAACTTCACATATTTAACCTAACATGCACATCATTCACATCTTAGAGTTAAGTGAAAGGAATTCCCATTGCATTTTTATCTTAAAAGTGTCAATTTGTTTTCTTTTGTTAAACAACTTCACATATTTAACATAACTTGTTTGTGGTTGTGTGAAAAGAGATTCATTTTTTTAGGAATTTTGTTGGTTTGAGAGGGCTTGACCTAGGTTCGGAGTTTATTAGCTAAACAAATCCCTACATTACTGGCCCTTTCCGCATCAGGCCGTAGTGCGCGGACTAAAGTCTCACCCGAAGCAGTATGAGGGGATGTTGAAACTAAGTTTCCGCACCCTCGAGATGTCTGAGGGGTCGATTTAGTCCAACTGTGAATACCTTCACGTAGGTCACTTCGTGCACTATCCTGACCTGTGATACCTTCGTGATCTGTTATAATTCCCTTTGCACAGCCCTCACCAAGGGCTGAGGTGCTTTCACGCACTATTTCCCCAAATTAAATTGCGTATCTTACTTATCTTCTTACAGATGTTAGTTAACTTCGCGTAAACAGATACTTTATCTCACATTTACTTAATCAATACAATCATATATGTTCGAGCACCATATAAATAGTGAAAATGCAATTCATACGCAATATACTCAAAGCATAAAAACAGGAAATAGATACACATAATTGATGCAAAATTTCTCTTTATTAATGCCTCAAAGGTTACAAACTCAACCTGCCCTGTGCACTCAGCTGTAGGGGTCCATGCACTCAATTGTGGACTACTAGGCCTCTGCGCACTCAGCTGTTGAGCCTTATCTTACTCTATGACCCAAAGACTCGACTCTACACTTAGATCTTCCACTATCCTTCTATTTCATCATCATTCTCTCTCTATTACTAACTGATTTAAAACTTAGAACCTCACTCTATTTATGCAATCCCATGGTTCACGGACCATGGGTAGATCTTCAAAGCTGACATTACATTACAAAATTAAAGGCGGACAACCCTATGACTCATTTATAAGTTCGCGCTCTGTGCCCACAAAATGCGGAGTCTTTACATCAGATTTACACTTTTTAGCCAAAATATAGGCTTTAAGCCCCGAAACTTCTCTTGGGGGATCCCGTGCCCAACAGTCCCCCAACACAAACATCATGACTCACCTTCGAGCCACTCTGTCGATGCGGATATATTCGTGCAAAGACCTCCCAACTCTGCCTGGACTGCTGCAAGATTGGCAGCGCACTGAGCAGTTGCTTGTTGTACCTCTTAGACGCACTCTTTAGAGATTATTGTATTTGAACTGCTGCCCTACACCTGTTCTTGTGTTCCCTGCATCTGTGTGAGCTTGGCTTCAATTGAAGCTGTAATGACAAACGCCTCATCAATCCATGGTTGTACACGCACCTTCAAGACATCTTCCTTATGTTACACAATGTCTACATGCTCCTTGAGCACTTTTGCCTACTGCGTCCGCGTGAGCCTCTATGTAAGGGCCACCTTTTGTGCAGTCCCTTTTATGTCATCATACTATTGTTGTAGCTCACATGCCTCTGTTTCCAGGCGTTGTATGTTCGGGTCCTCCTGCAGAGTGGTGACGACCTCAAATGATTCTTCAAAAAGTTTGGTGCAGTCCTTTACTGTACTGCTTTTCTTTGCTATTCTTGCTGCAATGGTGCTGATGCACTTCTCTTTCACCTCTGGCAGAGTTGAAGGCTACGTCTTCAATTTAAACTCAGCTATCTGAAGGTTCAACTCCAGTTGAACCTTAGCCATCTCTTCTTTTGCCTCGCACACCCCTGTTGCTAATCTCCGGATGCATGCCTCTGTTGGTGCCTCTCCTGGGATGGCCAACTTAGGGACCATCTGGCAGGCTTCCTCGACCACCTGCACTAGCAGCTTGTTCTGTGTGACAACCTCTTCATGTTGTAGGCTTAGTTGTTCCATATTAATCCGTTTCTCGCTCATCACCTAGAGTGCATGATTCTCCCTAGCTCGCAGTTCAACAGTCATTCCATCCTGCAAAACATAGAGCATCTCTCGCAGGAGCACAACCATGTTTATCCCAATTCCCTTTAGCACACTATCCATAAGCATGTTGGCCTCATTTTCTGTAACCAGTGCCCCCTCTAGCAGCACTATAGTGTTGGTCGTTTGAGCGCGCAACATTTCCTCAGCCGCGACCGTGCCTACTGTAAGGTTGGTTGATAGAGTACCAGCCTGAGGAGTGTGAACCTACAACTCATGTATCTGTGTCAAGAGGGATCCCAACACCATCTGGTTTTCCTCCGCGAACAGCTGGAGGGCCTCCGCGATGACGTCGGGCACTGTCTCCCCTATATGATGTAGATCCCCCTCAGTGGGGGTGATCAGGTCAAAATAAGTCTTGGAGGATTTTGACTTCTTCTGCAGCCCCACCTGCTCTCTCAAGCACTACCACTTCAGCTATGTGGATGATGTCTATGGGTCCATGCCACCTTCTCCTATTTCGGGCCCCTATTCAGACGAGGGTGACTTATGGCCCTCACGCTCCTTATTTGCTGCGCGTTGTTGTTCTACTGCTACCTTCGCAGTGTCGCGCACCTCCTGCACCTTGGCTTTTGCTGCTTCATACCTTCTCTTCTCTTCCAATTGCGCCTTCCGTAGTTTTTCCTCCTCCTTTTTCCTTTGTGTAGTGGACTTCTCTGTTTCTACTGTGGAGCTGGCTGGAGCGCACCACTCCGGTAGCCATGACTCAAACACGACGAATATGACATTGTTCGTGGCCAAGTAAGGTAGTTCATTCCATTTCTTCGTGGGGTCCTTGCATGCCCTGATATATACATGATGGAAGTCTGCCTTGAACTCCGCAAAGCTCTGCACACTGTTATAGATAGTGGATGATAACCACGGCTTGTGGTTAATCCCCATTCTGATGTTGATCTCCATGAACAACCAGAATATTTCATTGTCTCAGATCCTCTACGCATCTTTAGTTGCCCATAGCGAAGTGTCCTTCGTTTCCTCTAGAAGATCCTTCATAATCGTGGGGAACTGGCTATCCTGGGACAATTCCCAAGCCACCAGCACTATGGATAGCAGAATCCATGCATAGTGGAAAGTTTTCCCTTGTTCCTATGCTTCGAGACAATTTTCTAGGAATTCCTTGCACAAGTACTCCAACCAGTTAAACTGGACCCCCTTTGCGCACTACGCGGAAAGTGCAACCATCGGCGCGAGCACCTCATCCGCATGGCACTTTCATATAACCTTTCTAGCCAGTATATGCGTCGTGACTCTGACCGCATTATTGTTAATATTGGAGATCGTGTACCCCCTATTCTTCTTTTCCAACATGAATTTTTTCTTCATAGCCTCCGCGATGGCCAAATTGTTACTCTTACCCTTCGAAAAATCCACTGGGTCCTCTCCCTTGCAAGGGAGTCAAGTAATTGTCCGGTTTCACCGCTACGACTTCCTCCTGGATATAAAAAACTCTTCCCAAGTACTCCACCGATTGAAAATCTGGCTGGCCCGTCATTGTGGTCGGTCGAAGCGTCTATTATTGAAAATGAACCCTCTGAATCCATACCAGATGAAAGTCAAAGGGTTGATACGGCAGTTGACCCGATCTTGCCTTCATAGTGTTCATCTTCGAATGATACCGTCACTGAAGAGAAAGAGAATGACACCGTTCAAATTCTTTTCATCAACACAGACTCTGATGAACTTGGGGGCAGTCCTCCCATTCCTTTAT
>APFE030999997.1:53366-103243 GCA_000404065.3 Pinus taeda
AATGATCTTGTCTCCATTAGGGTCTTGACTCCTTTTTATAATTTTTTACTTCATCAATCCCTCAACTACAGAGTATGAGTAGAAATGTGGTAGTGATCGAACCCCTACGGCTAGATTTGATTGTTGTGACTGCTACAGAACCCAAACTGCTGAATCTGAATGGCAGATCTGATTGGTGGATCTGATAGATCTGAATGGCAAAACTGATTGTTGCGGCTGTGACCAAACCCAACTTGCTAGATCTGATCTGGCAAAGATGATGTGTGATCAAGAGAGAGACAAGGGAACTATGGTCTTAAGGAGTGTCAGGTGCTACAGACCGCAATATACATAAGGGTCCAACAGTAGTACTCGACCCAATCTTTCAGGGCACTAACCAAGGAGGATCAACCGTACCCTTAGTTGTACAACCCGACTACCCTATCGTACACGCGAGTAATCTCTCCAAGTGCTATTCTCGGCGTACTGTAGCAGCAAGATGGTCGACGGTTTATCTATGGCGAGGTTTCAAGAGAGCCTAGTGGGCTTCCGATATACCCAGAGGGTACTTGGAAGACAGTCCGTGTGTGGTTCTGTCTAATGCACTACTACTCGAAGGGGTACCCACAGGGGTTACAAGGGAGTCCAACAAGTGTGACCACCTCTTGTATTTCCTACGTGCATGCCTCCCCAAATCCATAGGTTTATGCACTCAACAACAGGTCCCGTGGTTTAAAGACATCCGAACACATCTCTAGCAAAAAAAAAATTCTGTTAAAAATGGAGATTCCATCAGCCCTGGAAAGTGCCCTAATACCACTTGTTATGCTCTTAACCTACGAGAAGATACCAGAATACCAAATATGCGGAGAAATATACCTAGAACACAGAACAATAAGAAATAACAACATGTATTTTATTATTCAGAAAGGAAAGCAATGTTCACTTGCCTCTTCGAGGGGGCAACCTCCAATAGAGCTAGGCTCAATTACAAATTAAGACACAATGCTCCTCAAGGGGAGTCTCTATCCTTTATATAGGATTCATACATGCAATACCATGGGTTAATACCATGGTTCTTATTAATACCATCTATCTAATACCATGGCCCATTTACAACTAACTGTGGTCCCTTCTTTAAATGCGGATCAACCACTTACAATTATTAATATGGGTTTTATTGATTCTTTAACTAACTATAACTATGACTTGACCCTATTACATAAATAAAGGGGTTAGGGCTGGACCCTAACAATTAATGCCACTTTTCCCTTGCCAGTGCCTTTGCAAATTTTCATAGCCATTAACTAATCATAAGTGATTCCCATCACTACGTTTTGCCCAAAATTCAACTTGGAATACATGTCCAATCACCTTGGTCTTATTATTACTTACACAGGAAATCAACCAGGGGTTATTACATCTAACATCATCCAATCAAAATAACAAGCATAACCATCATCCATAAAGGAAATATACATAAATCATTATACTTAGCTAAGTGTGTTAGAGTAACTGGCAACTGAAAGAGGGATTTATACTCTCCGCCTAACCATAGACCAACTACACTACAATTTTTCTTGCAGTGTACAACCCCTGAGCCAAATCCAAATTTTGAGGAGATGCTTGCAAAGGGGAAATTCACACTAATGGATTGGTCAAACACTCAGGAGATGGAGTCCATTGTCCACGTGGTTCATCAACTACTCTTTGGTAGTAAGCACCATAATGGCTCGGTTACCCTTTGAGTTTCAAAACGTAGGGTTTCACCAAACATCAAGAGGGATATGTTACTCAGTCTAAGGGATTGAATCCACTATTAGGGTGGTTCATCAGCCAATTAGAAAGCACTAAGTGGTTCATCGGCTAAAGGCAAGCACTTAGTAGTTGAGTTCAATCACTGAACTTTACATAGGGGACACAAACTTTCACAAGGATTTTAATGGTCTTAAACACAATCACAAGAATGAACACTAAAATCCACAGAGCACCAACTCAATATTATAGAGCACAAGCTTAAAGTTAGCTCCAACACTGCTAAGTCATTCATGTTATACTGCACAACTTCCATTCTATCCAAAACGAGTCAAATCCTTTAGCCAATGCAAATCACCATGAATCGAACAACAAATGTTAACTCAAACAAATAAGAAAGACTGATTAAAGCAACATGAGAAAGAGATAGCACCCTACATCGTCCTTTCCCACACAAAATCAATTACTCGTACATCAATTGAAATCCAACCACATCGTTTTCTCTTCTATTGTGTGTATATGTAGACATTTCTGCTGCATTCTGAGAGAGAGAGAGCACTAAAATTTTCCTCTCTGTGTGCCCTAAGAATGTCCCTTCGCATGTTTTGGAGAGAGAATTGAATTTCCACTTGACGTGTTTCTCTAGAGTGCATCTTAGCTCTTTGGCACTTTTTCCCTACAAAGTCGAATTCCTTGTCTCTTCAATTATGCCAAAGGAAAAATGGAATGGGCATTGCCTACCCTTCCACTACCCCAATCCAATCTCATCAAAATTGCCAGTGAATTCTACCAACTTCAATCCAACCCCAATTACATCTCATTAAACCTGCCAAATAATTGACTTCTCGAGTTTTTAAAGTAACTTTAACATTTAATTCAACTCTTATGGGTCATGTCTTTTCAAACAGGTGGGAAAGCAAGTGGATTCAAGAAAAACATGTGAGCAAGCAAGCTTCCCTTAAGACAAGGATCTCTAACATTGTCTCTTCCTCAATTATGTTAATTAATTAATTATTTTTAAATAATAACTATCATATCTTTAATCAGAGGTCCAACCAGTTGTGGTTCTTCCACGCTAGCGTTACAATCACAATTATAACATTACAACAACAAAGGTAATGTGAGGAATGTTACACATTTTAGGCTCTTATCTTCTATTATTATTTGAGACAATTAGGGTAAAGTCTCCCTACATGCCCATTTTAGATTGTTGTTGGAAAATTTTGCCAACTCAGGCATTGATGGTGAGCTTTTTTGCATTGGAATATTTTTTTGTGACCAATAGTTTGGATGGTAATTGGCTTAGTGGTAGTTTGCTTGCTTCACTAGATGTCAAACTCATATTATTGTTAGTGAAGTTGGCATCTTTGAATGCTAGCAGGAAGGCCCTTTGCTTTGGAAACTTATATTGGACTCAAAATTGTAAATGCAATTAGTTGGGAGTTGGGGCGGGGGGGGGGGGGTGTGGTGGTGGTGTATCTTGTTCTAAATTTTGTATAGCCTTCCAATATATTTTCACAATGATCAAATTTGGGCTAGGTTTGTAAAAGGGAAGGTGAATCACGTTAATAATCAATGTAGATTGGATGGGAAATTCAAGCTCTATAAGAGGAGATTCTTTAACTCCAACTTAGATATGATTAGCTAGAAACCAGCTTGTCTTTGACCATGGAATTTTTGGTGGACCTATTATCACAAAACCCACCCCTGAAAGGCTGTTGATCATGTAGACCTTGTGTAACTATTTCAAACCAACTTTTGGCTGAGGCTTAGCCTCCTCAACCTGAGAGGGCTCTCTCACTAGGTTAAAGATTTTGATAAAGATTAGATGGCTAACTCTATGAAACAAGTGAAGAAATATGAATGGTTGAACATGATCAGTAAACATCCATTGGGCTTATGGAGTCAAGAAATGCTTCAGTATGACAATAATATTAACTTTGCATGGAAGTCAGGGCATCTAGAGTTCAACATATCAGTAACACATCAGAAATATGTAGAAAGGCACAGTCTACAAATACATGAAGGAAGTTAGAGCATAACCAATGAGTTCTAAGTAATCATGCATTCATACTACTGTAAGAAATAAAATGAAGACAACCATAGGACAATTTAAACATTGAACTCCTTTTGAATCCTGAGGAGCAAAGCCAAATCATTGTATTACATTAAAACACAGTCTTCTACAAAAGCACAGTATGAGTGTTCTTTGAAAAATTTCCAACCCCTTGGTGCATTACATCTTATCCAATATATAGATTTCATTACATGACTTATATTCCTCATCCAGCATGATGGGAATTCGAATTCCTCCTACTATGACACCTATTGATACTTAAAACTAACTATTAAATGTAACTGATTGTTAATTGGCAGTTCTAGAGACCTAAAACAATTAGGAGTGTAACTCCTCATTATGATTAAAACAACCTTATCTAGGAATTAAACATTCCTTTTGACACCTATAACTCCATGAATTCGAATTTGATGGTGCTCATAACCCTCTAGCTGGCCCTTGATGCCTCATCCTTTTATTGTTCCTGGAAACTAGGAGACTGTTCCTTGCTCTGTTCTAGCTGAAAAATAGGTGTTGGGACAAAGTTCGTATCTTCTCATAAAAAATGTATTTTGAAAACATGAAGGAGGCTTTTGTGAACCAATCCGTGGTGAACAAAAACCTCTCTTGGTTTTTTGAAATAGCTTTCCTACTTTCCAAAATATGTCTTTGAAAAACAGGTGTAAAACATGAGAAATATGTTTGTGAAAAACTGCACCTACAACAATTTCGTAGCGCAAGTTTTGGTCATCCATTTCTCCCAGATCATAATGGATTTGAAGAAACTAGAAGAGGTTTTTCTATTTTAGTATGTTAGTAAGAAAATCCTCTTTCAGTTTTCAAAATTTAGTTCTCATCTGCTTAGGAACTCTTCTAGAAGTTGACTAGTAAAAACACTAAGACAAAGTTCCTCCTTTTTAGATTTTCATTCTTATGCTTGTCTTTGAATCCTTCTGCTGACCATGTTGTCTCTTTAATCACATGAAATGCATTAAATCGACCATAGACTCTGATCCTACACTTTCATTAAGACAAATAACTCCTTTAATGCTGCCTGAAGCATCATGAACAGTTCTAGCTACGAAATAATGACCATTTTCATAACATAAAGCTTGGAGTTCAAGAATGTCTTTCATGTCCTTGTTTTTCCCTTGCTTGATGTTTATACCTTGTAAGTAATCCTTTTTAGCCGCCCATCTTCAAAAATATTTCCTTTTTCTTCTCAAAATTGGCCCACAAAATCATTATATTCAGCTACAGCAGTTTCGTAGCGCGCTACGAAACTGTTGTGTAAATCCAAAAACACAGTTTAAGGCCAAAATTTAGCTTTCTTGAGCTTTCTTTTCCTTGAAATGACATTTCCACCTGTCATGAAGCTGTTCAACACTGGATACATAGACACCATTCTTCAAGGTAAACTTCAAAAGGTAATCTATCAAAATTTCGGGCTCAACCTTACTTGCTATGTGATTTTTCTTAGCTAAAGATGTCCTTCATGCTGGCTCAGTTGTATCTTCAGATCTTTGATTTTCCTCTTCATACTTCTAATTCCAGCTCTCAGTTTTGCATTGACCCTTCTGATGTGTCTTGCTTCTTTTATTGCAGGGACTGTCCAGGTGTAGTAATGATCATGACTACTCATTACTTCATATCTTGGAACTTTCCCATCTTCTCAACTAGCTTTTACTCTTTTTAAATTTGCCTTTTCAATTGCATGTTTTCTTGCCTTTTTATTGAGTTTGGCAACTCAAGATTGGCAGACATCAATTTCTTTTTGACTTCCTCAAAGCTACATTCTTCTTCTTGAGTGCTAACTGTCTTGCTTGAGTTGAAACGGAGAACTGCCTCGCTTGAGCCTTCAAAGAACTCTGATGTATGTTGACCCTGAGCTTTCCAAGTGCTTCTTATGCATGAAAGGAACACGAAAATGACCAAGACCAATTCTTCCGTACCTTACCCTTTTTCTTTGAAAGTTTTTCAGTGATAATAGGACCAAAGGGCACATCTTCAATAGGCCAATGATGAAATTAGTGCTCTTTGAACCCAAATTGGGGAGATTCAACAAAGCATGGAATAAGACAGTCTAGTCTCCCTTTCTTCTCATCACTTTGTCAGTACTAAGCACATGATATTTCTTGATTTAAATGCTCATTCTCCACATCTAGAGCCATAACAGCTTCATAGGATTATAGATCATTAATTGCATAATTAGTTTCTATGGGGGTCAAATTTTGTTGGATTTTGGACTTATCCTGGTGGCTATATACATACAAAAATTATAGTATAGCAAAATTTTCTATAAGCTTTGGATAAACATAAGGTTGGATCACAAGACTTTTTTATTAAGCATAAAATATCAGTTTTGTACTCTTACTATATTATTGCAACCCCTAGCACAAATTTTAATATAAAATATTTCTTATTATGATTTAAATAATAATAATAATAATAAATTAAATATTATAGCACCAATGGAATGAGATGAATTGTCATGGTCACATTCTCCGCAACAACTAGGGTAAACCTTAGCTACCGTTGTCTACGTCTTGTGTCACTTGAGCTAGAGTGTTATGACACCAAGGGGGGCATATACTGGTTTAAATATATATGGTACAACCCCAAGTTGGGGCATATATGAGGTAAAATGTAAATATAATGTGTAAATGTATATGTAATAGGGTCGGCTTAGCGATGAAAGGGCCACATATGCTATGTGTCAATAAATATATATAAATATCATATGGTCATTATTGAGGACATGTGATTTAGATTTGTGAATATATTTGGCTATTTGGAGCGAGTTCTCTTATTCTTTAATGAGTTATTTTGTAACTTATCTGTCTTAGCTATCTTGGAGCTGTGCTTTGCACATACATTGGTGTACATGACGTGTACTTTTGGTTTTTGATGTATTTGGATCACAAAATTTGGTATTAGAGCTACGATTCTAAGGTTTTGGTGTTGAGAATAGCAACAAAAAATGTTTAAAATAGCCTTCAGAATATTCCAATTTTAATTTGTCCTTGAATTACAATTGAGAATTAAAATTTGAATTTAGTCTCACCAGCTGCTTGAAAAAATAATTAATTAATTCATCTTGGATTAATTAGTTGGAGAAATTCAAGCTAGAAGTCTTTGTGAAGTCATGCAATAGTTATTCCTTAAATTAATGAGATTATCCCTTAATTAAGGAGATAAGGATGAGTTTTATTTGAGTTGTAATTAGTTAGCTCAGCTAACTGAGTTAAGTCCAGTTAAATTAGTTCCAAACAGTTTGAGGAACTAATTGTAAGTTTAGTCAGTTAATGCATGCATGCATGCAACTAGTGTACTCCAGATAACTAAAGATTCTCTCATAAATAACTCATGCATGTATATTCAGACAAAGACTCAGTTGAGATTAAAGACAGGGACATTGTACTATCAGTTACATGTGTTTGCCTATAAAGGAAACACAAGCATGCAGTCAAGCAAAAGGTTCCTTGAGGATTGCGTAGTTTTACAGGGTGTGAGATCAGTGTGAGTGATCAGTGTTACACTTGGTAACAGTAGGATCACCCAGGAGAAACAATGCAAGGAATTAGGAGCTTGGAGGACAAAGGAGAAAGCTTGTGAGAAGCTTTGTTTGCCTGTGAGCATCTAGGAGGCTTGTACTGAGAGCTTGCTAGCTGTGAGAGCTAAGACTTTGTGTAATTTTGAGATATTTCCACCTTGTATGATAATACAAATAGTGGGGTTTTTAGCTGAGGCTTTCCCTAGAGTATTTTTCTGTGTTTCATGTGCATTGATTCTTCTTCTTCTGGTTATATGTGTTCAACTCTAATTCAGCTTGATCTTTAAGCTTATAGTATTTTGCTTTGGTATATTGCATTATCAAGTTAATCTACAGTTAAATTTTCTACATAGATCTCAGAGGTAGATTTGTAGAGAATTTGCAGGAAATTCTACATGGTATTGGAGCTTGATCTGTAGAGAAATTTCTACATGTTATCAAAGCTAGCTGATCTATAGAGAAATTTTTGCATGGTATCAGAGCCAATTTTATCGGAGCAGTGAATGTATACGAAGAAGAGAATTCGAAGTAAAAAAATAAATAAATAAATTAAATTAGCCTTCCTTGATGCTTATTGGGTGGGGGGCGTTGGCTCGAGCGTGCTCCCGCATCCTCTCCTCTCCCTCTCCTTAAAAAGTCGAGCACCTAGAAGGTCCTCTCCTTAACAGTCGGCATGCTTGCGCATCCTTAACAGTCGAACACCTAAAAGGTTCAATTTAACTTATTGGGTGGGGGGCGTTGGTCGAGCGTGCTCCGCATCCTCTCCTCTCCTCTCCCTCTCCCTCTCCTTAACAGTCGAGCACCTAAAAGTCCTTATGGTCAGCAGCACCTAAAGGTTAGGGTTTACTTATTGGGTTAGGGGGTTAACTTAAAAAATTAAATTAAAAATAAATAAATAAATAAATTGGGCTGCGAGTTTGCAAAGCATATCTGAAAGTTTTTGTACAAAATTTTCAGAAACAAATAGCAGATCTAGATTCCTTGTGAAAAAATACCCAAACTCAAAAAAAAATCGGTTGAATCGAAGTTTGGATGAGGGAGATATCGCTGATTTAAAATCAGCTCTTTTTCCAGAAAATTTCGTGATGGTGGGAAAGATGAAATAGATTGGTGTGGTAGCCAAGAACCTGTATGCTCTTGAGGTTCAAGATGCATGCAAAGTCTTGAGGAGCAAGGCAAATGTTAGAGACTTGGTGGTTGAGTGGGAGAGTAAATTACCTCTCAACCTGCAGTCCCAAAAGAAGTCTCAAACAATTGTGGAGGAGCCACAATTGGAGATGCTGAGAGGAGATCGATTAGAGGCATCCACTCATGCAAAGACCTCCAGTAGGGGGGAATTTCGAGCCAAGTCAGCAGAGGGATCACATGCATCCATACCTCCAAGTGTGAGGTGGGGCGATGTGAAGTGACAGTCTCAAGAAGGCTGAAATTGGGCAAGGTCCATTGAGAGGTTTTATCTCATGGATCATACCTTGCTATGGGAGCCCAAAGTACATAGTAGCAGGAAGAATCAGTGGGATTGATGAAGTCAAAGATCAAAGTGACAGAGGCTAGAGCAGTCAGATACTGAAGACCACAGAGAAGGATTGACAACAGTGCAGACAGGCTGAGTCAAAAAGCGCAGAGTTTTCAGTCGACAAAGGCAATAACAATCAAAGACTTTGATGATAGAGGCATCATACTGATTCAAGTTGGATATTTTTTGTTTTTGGAGTTGTTGAAGCAACAACATTAGAGAGAAGTGTTGCATGCAGAACATTCCAAAGGTTCAGGATCGAGATCGAGTTGAATTCCTTTCTTGTTGAGAGGGAGTGTTGAGAATAACAACAAGAAATGCTAAAAATAGCATTCAAAATATTCCAATTTTAATTTGTCCTTGAATTAAAATTGAGAATTAAAATTTGAATTTAGTCTCACCAATTGCTTGAAAATATAATTAATTAATTCATCTTGGATTAATTAGTTGGAGAAATTCAAGCTAGAAGTCTTTGTGAAGTCATGCAATAGTTATCCCTTAAATTAAGGAGATTATCCCTTAATTAAGGAGATCAGTATGAGTTGTATTTGAGTTGTGGTTAGTTAGCTCAGTTAACTGAGTTAAGTCTAGTTAAATTAGTTCCAAATAGTTTGAGGAACTAATTGTGAGTTCAGTCAGCTAATGCATGCATGCATGCAACTAGTGTACTCCAGATAACTGAAGATTCTCTCATAAATAACTCATGCATGTCTATTCAGACAAAGACTCACTTGAGATTAAAGACTGGGACATTGTACTATCAATTGCATGTGTTTTCCTATAAAGGAAACACAAACATGCAATCAAGCAAAAGGTTCCTTGAGGAGTGCGTAGTTTTACAGGGTGTGAGATCAAAGTGAGTGATCAGTGTTACACTTGGTAACAGTAGGATCACCCAGGAGAAACAACACAAGGAAATAGGAGCTTGGAGGGAAGAGGAGAAAGCTTGTGAGAAGATTTGTTTGCCTGTGAGCATCCAAGAGGATTGTAGTGAGAGCTGGCTAGCTGTGAGAGCTAAGGCTTGTGTAATTATGAGATATTTCCACCTTGTATGATAATACAAATAGTGGGGTTTTTAGCTGAGGCTTTCCCTAGAGTATTTTTCTGTGTTTCATGTGCATTGATTCTTCTTCTTCTGGTTATATGTGTTTAGCTATGATTCAACTCGATCTTTAAGCTTCCGCAAATTTGATAGTAGAAGTAGATTATAGTATTTTGCTTTGGTATATTGCATTATCGAGTTAATCTACAGTCATATTTTCTACATAGATCTCAGAGGTAGATTTGTAGAGAATTTGTAGGAAATTCTACATTTGGTGCTTCAATCAAGTCATAATGGTATTTTCATTATAACTTATTTCCTAGGAATCTTCAGATAGTGAAATTTTAAGGAGACTAAGGCAAAATATCAAAGTATGCATGGAAATTTTTTGGATTGAGGTTGGTTGTACTTTTGGAGATATACTGTGTGGAAGTTAGGGTTTGTGACTAAAATCAACTTCAAATGAGTCATCTTGGAAGTTTCATTATAAGTTTCTTTTTTGGGACATTTTAGAAAGCATAAGTATGAGTAGATTGAAGATAAATATCTAAGTACGCATGGTCAAGATTTCAAATTCTATTTGGCTATAATTGCAAATATATAGTCTATGTAAGTTAGGGTTTATGAGTAATCTTGAAATTAGTCTAAAAAAATTCATGCTTTTATTTTTGTTATAAATTTTCCTTTGGGAGTTTTCAGATAATGAAACCTTGTGGAGATTGAGGAGTCGAGTCATAACACAAGTCAAAAATTTGAATTTTGGTTCACAGTAATTTTGGAGATATAGTCTTTGGAAGATAGGCTTTATGACCAATCCAAAAATCAGTTTCAAACGAGTCATCTTTGTATGTTTGTTGTAAGTTTGCATAGAAGTTTCACACAATGAAATTATTGAGTGTCTGAGGAGAATATATAAGTACTCAAAGTACCCTCGATCAGGGTGTGGTAGGCAATGGCGAGCAGAGGTAAGGGAGGCTAGACATATGGTATGGCAGGCACAGGTAAGCAAGGATGGACAGATGGCAGGGGTGCTAGCAAGAGTATGTGGAGAACCGGGAAACATAGGACGACAGGAGCAACCGGAAGTGGGAAGGAAATTATGATAGACATTAATTGGAAGGTAAGGGGACGCTCAGTCTGAGACCCACACACGAAGGGAAGGGAGGTGACCAGTGGAGCAAAGCAAGTGGCGGGTACCTTGAGAGTGAGGACGGGTAGGTGGGAGAGCAAATTAAAGGAAAAGGTGGCAATGTTGAGGGGCATTTGCATGCAGGAAGCAGAGGTAGAATGTGCAGTTGGAATTGGCAAGTGCCGAGAATTGGGGGGCATCGACCAGTATTTGGCCTTTACCTATAAAACCTGGTATGTGCCTTCAGCCCTCCCCTACACCAGTAAGGAAATTATGAATTGGAAATTGAGGCAAATTTCGAATGTAAGAGGAAAAGCAATGAGTTTTGTAGAAGATTGGTGGTTAATTATTATGGTTTCCCCAGTTGAAAAAAGAAATGAAGCATTTTAGATCCCTTGGGTTATTGGCCTGTTAACCTGGGGCGGGATAGACTTGATAGCTATCCAGGGAAGGGGGGAAGGGAAATTTGAACCTCGTCTAATGGTAGCAAGGTCCTGGGGTAGAAGGAGACTGTCGAGCCAAATTAACTCAGCTACTAGAGTCGTCCTGAGCTATTTCTCTGTATTTGTAAGAGGAACTTCTTATGGCAATTAAGGAAGGGTATCTAGATTGGGGGGGAGGGAAATAAAGGGAACTGCGAGAGGCCTAGAGTGAAACCAGAACCTGGTGCAACCTCTGGCCCACTTGTCTCGGTGCACCCCATCAGAACAGGGTCAAAGCAAGACCTGGAACGAGCTGGTAGAAGCTGGAGAAGCAACTGGCCCCGCGACCGAAGAGGGGAGAAAGCCCAAACCTGGATTTGGCTCAGCCTCATCAGGGGGATTCGTGCAAAGGTTAGGAATCTCATGACCTATAGACATAATTGTAGACTGGTGGGAAAGGATAAAGCAATTTCTTGCTCTCTGGGGTGGAGAAAACTAGGAGAGAAAGACCTCTGGGAGTCCCGAAGGTAGGGTTGGTAGCATAGGATGCTAGACGCTTAGGGTGGTCTAGAGGGCTTTGGGCAGGGGGGAAAATCGATTGCTAAAGTGCAACAACCCTGAAGATGGAGGTTTCTCTATCTTGCAAACCTTTGAGGGTAGAGAGGGGCACCTGGGATTCGTTTGGGGAATGAGCAGCAAAAATGGCACGAAGTGGATGAAAGAGACTACACAGGAGAAGTATCAACCTGAAATTGTGGGAAATAATGTTGGGAATTCGGGAAGGAACAAGGCCAATTCTCAGTCCATGAATCAAAGCATGAACAGAGGGAATTTTGACAAAACAAAGACCAAAACCTAGATCATAAATCATTATGCGTATACTATGGATAATTTCATTCTGGTTTATAATGTCTTAATTTTGGTTTCTATTATAGGTAGCACAAACAACAATGTTCAGAAGGCTCTGACAACACAACACTTGCACCATGCCAGAGCTTACAAGGCCCCAGTTCAGATGTGTCATTTGGGCAGGAAAGAAAGGAGCAGCGAGAAGACACAGATGGCTAAGGAAGGCAAACAACAGGGAAGGAAAGGGAACAAAAGAATGGGAAATATAGAGAAAAAAATGAAAGGCCTAGAGCCATCTGCAAGCAAACCTCTGAGGAAAAGAGGAAGGAAAACAGGACAAGAAAGCATGCAAAATCGCATTAACGCCTACTATGTTGGAACCCCGGCAGAGGTGAAAGTAGTTATTTCTAAATGAGAAAGAGAGCTAAATGCCAACATCGAGAATGAAGAGATTCGGGAAGAAGAATGGGAGACAATAATTAAGGATCCAGGCAATACCCGAGGCCACCAAACATTGTTTCGGCAGACCATCCAACAATATTGGGTTATGAAAAACATCTTGGCTAAAGAAAAGACCACCTACAAGGAAAGAGAAAAATCGGAAGAGGACAGACCAACAAAACCAAGCCTAAAGGATCTCCAGAAAGAGATTCAATCAGTCCAAATGCAGCTGTATCATAACAATCTCTGCCTGAATAGAGTTGAACAACAACTCCAGGTTATGATGCAAAGTGAAGTACCTGGGTTGAGTGCGAAAGCCCCGACCCCAGTCGATTCTTCAAATGAATGAAGTAGTCCATTTAGTTAAATTTTGTTTTATGACAATTAGCATTTACTTTTCAAGCATGAAGCATATAGAATATAAGGTAGCCAATGTAGCATGGATGATTATAATTACTCTGTTTAAATTTTGGACAACGTTTGGTGCAGACAGGTGGCCAACAGACCTGGTTTCCTACGGGCAGTTTGAGGCCACCAACAGAATTTTGAAACCAAAGACAATATGTTTATGAAATATTAATAGAAAAGGGAGATCTACCAAGCTTACAAAAAAAAATAAGTACTCAAAGTAAAAGTTTTAGAATCATATTTAAAAAATTGAACATGTGGCATGCTACAAATTTACTCTTAGGAAGGGGCCAAAAATAAACAAGTGTTGGGAATGTAATTATAAATTTCACTTGGCACATCAAATTTTGGTTAGACCTGTGGGATTGCAGAGAAGACATATCATAGTAATGCAGATCAAAATTTCATAATTAGAAAGTGTAGAAATATGATGTATAATTTCAACTGCTCAAGAAATTTTAATCTAAACCAAGGGACATGATTATACTCTATTGCTTTGTAGAATTCAATTCATAATTTAGAACAACAATATCTGACATGCAATAAGAAATAACACATGCACAATATTTTTCTAGGGGAAAGCAACTGCTAAAATCCCCTTAAGCCTGCTTGCATTAGTCAGATGAATAAAGATTGTATTACAACTGCTAGATTGTTCTAAGCTCAACCTGCAAGTGAATAACCTATCTCTCAGCTCAAGGAGAAGATCTGACACTGACTTAGTCAATTTTTGCCTCTGCTTGAGCCCATATTTCCTTATGCAATTCCTAAGGAATTAGGCCCCATTCTATGGGAATTTTCCTCCAATTGATTGCACAAATCCCAAGGTTGGAACATTGATTGCCTGCAACACCTATACACTCAAGACTAGTCTACAACTGATGTTACACTGCCTTGGAATCTCCACCATAGCTGGGGAACTCAAATTCTATGCATGCACTAGCTATTTTGGGCTAATTGATCAATTAACTAGATGATCACTAAGTTAGACTATTGTCCCCTTGCACAACTGACCTTCCATTAGTTCTATCAACAATTAGATCTAGTTTAACTTAATACAACTCGAAATAACTAATCTTGATTGCTACAAATTAGAAATCATAGATGCTTAACTGAACTCCAAGCCCTCTAACTAAAATTTATTGAGTTAATTGATTGACAAGAGCCATGTCACTTAAGTTAATTGCCTCCAAGTTGTTTGCTGATGTGGAAATTTGAATTTTCTTAATTTGACCAAGGTAAAGTCAACTTGAGACTTTCTTACTACACTTCTCAACATAAAGTATGAAATTGTAAAGATATACCAGAAGAAAAGTTGGCCAAAAGGACAAACTACAAAACATGGTTTTAAAAGGTATGTTAAAACTACCATATCTTTTGATTAGTATGTTTGATTGAGGTGATTCAAAAGTTATTGGAAATGAAAAGATATAATATTATAATAGTAAAATGATGATAATTATTTGAGATCATTATTGATAATGTATGAAGGTTAAATTTGATGGTTTGGTTAGACCTCAATTAAGAATCAATGGAAATACCTCACTTTTGTGGAGATGAAGATAAAGATGAAATCAATCCCATGGACTGATTGAGGAAGAAAAAGAAATCATTTTCAATACCTTATTTGGAAGCTTTTACTTTGGAAGGTGAAGCTTCTAAATGGTGGAAAAGCCTTAATGAAGATACTATATTAAACATCATTTGGAGGAATTGGAAGAATGGTTCTCAAAATATGGATCAAAGAATTAAAATTGGAAGTGATACATAAAATTCAAGATGAACTACAACAAGTTAAAGAAGAGATCAAGAAGAAGGTTGATGAGCTATCTAATATCCAAAACCTTAATGAATCACTCATAAGGATATTCAACAATTAAAATAGGGAAAGGGTAGCAAGGGGAATGGAAAAAGGGACATTTTGAGGAAATAATTGATAAAGAAAAACGAAAAGATACATAGACTATGAAACCATAATAGAAAACCACTAGATGACATCAAGAGATTGAAGGAAGAAAAAGAAACATTTTCAAGATGAAGAGGCTACCAAAAGACTTGAAGACGAAATTTGCAAGAATATTGAGGAAACCCTATACAAAAATGAGGTAAATTTAGAAATGCATTCTACAACCGAAGAAGGATATAGGAATTTGATAGATGGGGTCATATTACAATTCAAAAGGAGAAATAAGATAACATTCAAGAAGGCCACTATAAGACACTTGAAGAAATTGAACTCCATTTAGAAGATGTGTGTCAAATATGATGGCATTATCTCCAAGGTTAGGGTAATTAAAGACTAGTCAAATAAGTTATGGGAGGTCATAGTATTTGAAAAGAAGACAAACTAAAGGGGCATGCATAGTGAAGGAAACTCATAAAATGTGAAACCACATCAACATCCTCATTGCTAGGAAAGATTTCATAAGATAAGAAGATCAATATGAGCATTATCGAGGAAGAAATTGGAATACTCATCAATATTCATGAAACATGGCATCACAATATCATTATTAAATGAGATATTATCAAGGACAGAATAACAGTACAAAGTGAAGGAGTCACAACAACACTACATGGAATCAAAAGAAAGAAAATTAAGCGATAACTAGCCATCAAGGATCAAGACTGAAAATAATTGAGTTTGAATGGATGGATCATCATCAATGGCAATAAAAATGTAGGAATAAAAGGAAATCCTATTATTTGGTTTCATCACACTACAAAACTTCGAGGACAAAGGTTGTAAAGGAGGGTACTATGTTATGACCCCAAGGAGGGCATATATTAGGTTAAATATATGGTATGACCCAGAGAGGGAGCATATATGGGATTATATGTACATCTAATGTGTAATTTGATGAGCCTCATCATTGAGTAATTATATGGGCCTTAATTGGCCTTAATTCACCTCCTAACTTAGTCAAACCAACTATTCTCACAACTTATTGCATACTTTTGATTATATTTTGTTTATGAAATGAGTTAGAGTTGGATATTTGGCTTTGTGGTCTAATGTGCATGTAATGTAGGAATAAAGGATAAAAGCAAGGAAAAACGAAGGTATAAAGGATAAAAGCAAGGAACTATGGCAAAGACCTTGGTAAAACTAGAATGGGACAAGGGAGAGTAATTATAGGAGGTAAATCCTCCTCATTTACTACCCCTCCATTCGAATATTCCTCCACTAGCTCGGAGTGCAACAACCATCACTTTGAAGACTAGAAGACAGTCGAGCAAGTGAAAATGACAGAAACCAATTTTTCTTGAGTTAGAGGCCAAACCTCCCTAATGGGAAGGAAGTTGTTAGAGACTTCAGATGTATAAATAGAGAGGTTTAGGACCTTAGTAGGATTCAGAGATTCATTGTAAAACTCTACTTTATTTCTGAGCTGCAAGAGACTTGTGATAGTTGTTCTGTAATCCATGGTTTTCATAATGAGAACAAGTTATGTTTAAGCCAGCTCTGAGTTAACTCAGAGCGCTAAAGCTCTTGGGTTAGGGCCCGACCCAAGCAGCCAAAGCTCCTATTTACTATACATGTATGCTAGCATAGATTTCTGGTTTTATTCATTTGCTTATGTAGCTTCCTGGTTCTGTTCATTTGCTTAAGTAGGATTCATGGTTTTTCTGGTTATTTGATTAGGTAGTTGCATTTTCATTACAATAGCATAGAGTAGATCGGTTGTGTTGTAGTTTACTTCCATTTGTGCCTTCTTTCAGTTTACAGGTTAGCTAGGTGAAAAATATCACTATCAGGTTGTGCGCAGGTGTCTCGACCTCATCTCCTCCCTCTTGGACCATGACTTGAGGAATAAACCCTTTAGCAACCCCAAAAACACAGGTTTCTGGTTCTTGCATGAGCTATGGAGTTCATTGTTTGATGCAATTATTTGTTCACCTGCACTGGTTTTTTTGTCGTTTTCATTTAAAAACCTCCTTCAACATGTTCTTCATGCATCGCTTCCTCATCGTCTCATCCCCAAAAAACCTTCACAATCACCATCTGATTCATTATTTTCTCTAATTGTTGCCTTGTGTGAAGTCTTCCACTTACTTTATGCACTTTAAGTCCCCACCGTCGATCTGTCTCGCTTGATTTGACGGCTATCGCATCACCTCAGCACTTCATGCGCTTAAAAACCCCCATAGTCAATATGCCTTACTTGATCCGATGACTATCGCTTCACCCAACTGCCAACTAGCGTGGCTGATCTCCACCATTGATCAACCCCACCTGATCCAACGGCTATCGCGCAATCTCGTGCGAATTAGTGTGCCACTGTTATCTGCCCGAGAGCACGCGAGAAAATTGGTTTTCTCGTGCTACATGTCACGCAGTTAGGTTGATCACGTGAAATTTTAAAATACATCTTATAGACTTGAGGGCTCACGAGAAACTACTTACCGCCTTAGAAACCCACTCCATCATTTCCGCACGTTTCTTTTTCTCATGATACGATCTCCGACATCCATCTCTTGACTTCATCCGCATGATAAGATCTCAGTCATTCATCGCTTCGTTACCATGCCCGTCCATCTCTTAACTTAATCTCCGTGATTAGATCTCATCCATTCATCTCCTGTTAACCTTGTTCATCCATCCATTCACTTAATCCCTCACTATACGATCTTCGTCATTCATCTTCTTCTTTACCTTGTTTGTCCATCCATTCACTTAATTCTTCGCGATACAATCTTCACCATTCATCCTGTTCATCAACCCTGTTCATCCGTTTATCGCTTAAAGCCACGTGATATGATCTCCACCGTCCATCTTCTGTTCGTTGATCAATCCAATAGTCCCTATGCGCTACTATGTCCTTATGTCCTCCTTTCACCAATTTCGATCTCTGACTGCTTTTTATACTTGAAACCTGATTTAGCCTAAGTTTCTTTGCTACACCTTAGTATAGTTTAATATTCTTTGCTTTTGTAACTTAGATAGCAACATTAGGTTAGTGATTAATTTAGCAATTCTACTTAACATAGCTATTTAATTGGTTAATTAGGGTGTGGTGTGGTTTATCATTACATGTTGTTTTCTTCAATATTGCAGTAGAAGTAGCTCTCCCTTAGGATATATTTGCTCTTCTTCTATCAAAGAATTAAGCTTCTTTTGACCCTATAGAAGTCTGGCTTGGAACACCTGGGGTCTCTTGCCAGATGAGCAGTTACAACAGGTAGTACCTTCACTTTTACTTGTGCATATAACACTATCACCTCCAAGTTTGTATGAACCCCGAGATGATAAGTAAAGTTGGTAGCCTTGGGAGTTGCAACATTCTTGTTGCAATACCTAGGCTCATCATAATTGTCGACCGACCTAGTGATAAAGGGGCCATATGTGCAATGTGTGAATAGGTGTATATAGAGATCATATAATCATTATAGAGGACATGTGATTTGGATGTATGGATGTATTTGGGTATTTGGAGGAGGTTCTCTTATTCTTTAATGATTTATTGTATAACTTCTCTCTCTTAATTCTCATGGAGTTATGCTCCATGTTCATATTAATGTATATGGTGTGTAATTTTGGTTTTTATATATTTGGATCGTCACATGGAGTTGAATTTCACATGGGCTAGGAGCAAGGTATTGAATGGTTTTGTGATTGAATGAAACCTACATTGTTTCTTTGGTTGTCACTACCATCTCTATTTGAAGATAACCATGTAGGAGGTCCAATATCACCATGGAGGCATATATTAATCATGATGATGAACCTTATGCTTCTTTTCTTAGATCTTCCACTGGTGGAAAATGCCTAGAGAAGAATAGATTTGTGAAAAGCGTTGAAGCTATCCTTAAGTTGGATGTGTCTGTAAAGATAAAGAAAAAAACCACACTATTACATGAGGAAGCTCTTATTAAGCTTTGCCTTATCCCTCAAGAAGTCTAGGTATGGATCTCAAAGCATTAAGATATTATCCCATGCCACATCTTGGGTTATTATTGTAGTAGGAGATTTTATCATTTTTATTTCACAACAATGAAGAAAGGGATCAAATCTTTAGGTTAGGTCCCTAATCCATGGGTTATAGGGGATTATTACTTACCAGTTGGACCCTAGATTTCTATCTAGAGATGCAAATTATAACTAATCTTGTATGGGTGAGGTTGATCACCTTCCAATCATTTTTTGTGGCAAAGCTTTGTTGAAATCCATAAGAGACAAGCTTAGTCATTATATAGACCAAACTCAACCTAAAAAAAAAATTGTAGTTGTGCTAGAATCTGTGTGGAAATGGATGTAGGAAAGGGTTTTCTAGATGCTATTAACTCAATATGGAGGGTTGGATCCTTACTCAAGCTCTTGATTATGAATAGATTCCCTTCATGTGTAACTTCTGCCATGAATATGGTCACGTTGCAAAAAGTTGCCCAAAAGCTAAAGGTATTTAGAGCCATTTGACAGAGGACCCTATTACCCAAAACAAAAATGATCATGAACAATTTAATATAGAAAGCATAATAAGCAACAACCCAAGGGTCATCAATGTGTAAAATGACTCAAAAAAGTGTGTCAATCCCCTCCAACAATAGATTTGACATGCTTGACCAAGAAAACAAAGACAATGAAATGGTAGAAACATAACCTTAAAAAAATTGAGACAAATCCATTAGATCGAAAGCCAATGAGAAGTAAGAGGAAGTGGAAGAGGAAATTCCAAAAAAATTAACCAATCCCTTCACCCAAAAGACTAGATGTTCAAGCACTCCATAAGCGTCTATGTTTGGGTTATGGTTCCTCCTCAAAAGAAGACTCCAAAATCAATTGAGGAGGAATTAGAAGAAGAAAAAGAAGAAAGGGAAGCCAATAACTTCGGTTTCCTTTCCTTTGCAGAGGTGCTAAAAAAATATTTGCTTCTTTCTCCCTTGCTAACAAAGAAAAGGAAATCAAATTGAGAAAGGAGAGAAAAAAATGTGGAGTCGAAAATAATGTTGGATTTGAATAATAAAGGAAAAGATAACTCTGTATTGTTTTTGTATATTTTTATGTGAACAATTTGTTCAAAATTACTCACCTCATAACTTTGTAAATCAAATAAAAACAACAAATCTTATTAACAAAATCCTTGAAATAATATGCTAGTTTTTCTTTTGGTTATTTTTAATTAACTTTAATACAAATATTTGTCAATCTCAATTTAATAGTAATAATAATATATTTAAGATATACATATGTAATGCGTATATAAAAAATCTCATACACCAATTTAATATATAAAAAGTCTCATATACCAAATTGGTATCTATAACCTTAATATCGAATAATAATAAATAATAATATCTCTCTAATAAGGACAAAAAGAGAGATAGGAAATTCGTTAATATATGCATAGATACATGCAGTAAACTTGATGTGAAAAGGTGACCTAATTTAACAATAAAGTAATTTATAAGTGTGATGTTTCTAATAAATAATGGTTACGCTCTGGTCAGTCCATCACATTGTGCCAAAGTTGACGACGTTTACAATGAGCTGTGAAGATATTTAGAAAGATACATTATTATTATTATTATTTTAATACCACGATGCCACCCTTACGCATTAAGTATTCCATGGTATGGAATGGATAGCAACAAATCCGGATAAGGCTTCAGTTGGATAGTTGAATATTCGGAGTATATGTTTTAATAGGACACGTTAGGAATATTCGCAGCCATTTATTTCAAAGGGACATAACTATACCCTGGCCCATTATACAAGTGATATTTTAAAGTTAAATACGCAGTGAATAAATTTGAATTGGAGTAAAAATATTTATATTTTTAAATATAGTTAATGTTTGTGCCGTGACTAACCCGTTGTCACAAGTCTTCAAAATGACTTAGAAGTTTTTGTTTATCGTTACCTTATGTTTAAACAAGATATTAGGGATTACTCCAACCTTGCTTATCAAGCTATGTAGGGATTCATAAAGCCATTTTCTTATATAGATTCATTGGCCAAAGATGACAACACAATTGAGTTTAATCTGAAAGAAGAGTTTACTAGAAGTTGGTGGTTGATTATAGATGGATTATGGTATAGTGTTTTTTTCCAAATTTTATCTATTTATTGAATTTATAGTTTGGATTTGGATGAGTATTTTATTAATTAGGACAAATAATTTGCATATATATATATTTATTGGTTTTGAGTTTTAAAGGTAATTTTAATAAAATAGTGGGTGATTATTGAAAATAAATTTTAAAAAAAAGATGGAAAATATTATTACTAAGACTTATTGTTGTGAATGGAGTGTTTACATGAATGAGTTAGCTATATACTTTGAGGGACATCAACAATTATTATGTTGATATAATTTTATTTTGATGATAAATGAAGACTTATATATTTTTTTCCTCAGAAAACATCTGTAATTTTATTCATCTAAATAGACAACCTAATTACATTTTGTATATGCATATAGCATTCAGAAAAAACTACTTCACAAAATCAAGCATTGGGACAAAAACACCCCAGTATTACCCTTGGGGAAACCCCAGAACCAAAACTACTAATAAAAACTAGGGTTGAAACCCGCAGAGCGGATTGACCAATCACAATCATGTTACATGTAAATGATAAATAGGGTGCAATAGCTTGCTGACGAAACCCAGAGGGTACAATTAAGTCAAGGGTCGAGAAACCCCAAAAAGGGCAGTAGAGCCCATGGAACCAACCAAACAACAACAACAGAAAAATGGCCCTTAGAGCCAGGGGCGACGCTACACCAAAACTCACTGAGTCCAATGAATTGCAACAATCTAGGCAACAAGGACAAAAGGAAGAGGAAAGTAGGGAAGACGATGTCAGAGAAGTCCAGGCAAGAGGACAAGAGCCACCCTAAGCACCAACACTAGAGCACATGAAGAAAACCACCAATGAGAACGACACTAGCGAAGAAAATGGCACCGACAACAATGAAACCCCCATGAACGCGCCACACAAAACACCAAACGAAGCCTTGCTAGCAGAAAATGATCAACGACCACAAAAAACTAAAAACTCAGAAGATGATAGAGGTTGGCATGAACCAGAGGGCACTGACGATTACAGTTCCAACTGCTAAGTTCTCTGCTCCTTCAACACTCCCCGCTCACCAAAAAAGACTTATTTATTAGAGACATATTGGTTAAAAAAATTTCACATAATATTAACAAAAAAACATTCACAAAAAGTGTAAGTTATAAAGGTTTAGTAGCAATTTCAATTATAAAGCATTACTTTGTGATCTATGTTAGGTCCTTATACTACTAGTGTAACCTCTTATTGTTATTAGTGCAACCCCCTTATTGTATTATTGTGCCCATATAGTCCCCATGTTGTTATTATTGTGCCCCATAGAAGCTCACTATTGTTATTTTTGTGCCCCTACAATATTATTGTTATGTAGGTTTTGATTGTATTGGGACCCCTTAGACTCCTATATATATAAATGAGGCCTTGTCATTTGTATCATCCAAGAATTGTTCATTTGTGTGACATAAAGGAGGTTTCCCCCTCAAAGAGGCTGATTTTGAAGTCATTGATCTATCTTTTCTATCTTTTTGTGAGCTGGTTTCATAACATTTGGTATCAGAGCTTTGGATTCTAGGGTTTCACTGCTCCAAACAAGTCATCGTGTCATTTTTGCAATAACTTTTTTCTATGAAGTTTCATAAATTGAAATTAAAACCCATTTGAGCTGAAATCATGATAAACCTTGAGTCTGAATTTCAGATCTCGCTATATTTTTAGATATATGATCCAAGGAAGTTAGGGTTTTTGCAGGCTCTTGAATTACATCCCAAATAGGTGACCATGGGAAAATCATCATAACTGCCTCTTTGAGCATCGGATTTAAATTTAGTCAGAATTTATAGAAAGAGGACAAACTGTAGTTTTCTGTGTATCATTTCCATGTCCAAAGGTCGAAACAATGACACGTGGCACTTTGTATAAGTTTTCTCTAATGAAAAAGTATATAATCAGATTATCTTGGGAGATTGGGCATAACTCTTTCTTGGAGAATCCAATTTCGATTAGATTGGTGGTGTTGGAAAGAGGACGCAGAGGGCTACCATAGGTCGCAATTTCAGACCTTTGAGATCCAAAATTTTAGAGATACAACAGATTCAAGATCGACCTCCTAAAAGTAAGAAAAAGAATGACTCGAATCAAGAAAATAGAAACACCTAGTAAGGAAAATTGGAGGGATGATTTGAAGAATGTGATCGAAGATATGATCAATAAGATGAATGTCATAGAAGAAAAATTGAATGGCAACAAAGAAGATTTTAAAAAAGACATGGAAGGTTTGAAGGAAGGTAGGACAAAGTCACTACAAGTAAGGCTTCCTAATACCGAAAAGGTAGTAGAGGAAACTCATGATGAGAACAAAAGAAATGTTAATCATGATTTCATATACTCTAACATTGGATTGAAGACCCACCATATTCCAAATATAGATATGAGACAATTTGATGGCAAGGATTCGGTAACTTGGATATTACAGATGGAGCAATATTTTGATCTACATGTACAGATGGAGCAATATTTTGATCTACATGATGTGCAACTGCCACAAAAGGTATGTATTGCATCTTTATATTTAGAACCGAATCAGTTTGTATGGTATAGAGGGATTTGTTCTCGTAAACCACTTGTCACCTGGTCAATTTTCATGGAGGAAATGATAGCACATTATGAGGATACAAAGAGCAACACCTTCTTTAGCCAATTGATAAATCTCAAACAAAATAGTTCAATGGAAGAGCACATTAAGGACTTCCAAAAATTGAATATAAGGGTAAATGATATTCCAAAGAAGCATAGGATTGAAGTCTTCATAGGCACTTTAAATGATAACATCCAACATGAGGTTTGCCTTTGGAAACCTGATTTATTGGAGAAGGCATACATGTTGGCAAGAAAAATTGAAAGCAAAATTATGGCAACAAGGAAGCCTACCACTCATAACTATAAAGATGGAAGTGTTGTTGTTTCTAGCCTTTCACCACCTACAAGGTTGACACCACAACAATTGGAAGAAAAATGAGAAAAAGGGCTTTGTTACAATTGTGATAGAAAATACACTAAAAGTCATAAGTGTGCTAAGAAGAAATTAATTTACATAGATGGGGAAGAGGAGCAAGAAAAGGAACAAGAACGTCAAAAGAATAGGATATACACCAGGAACCAATCCCTAAGAAAGAATAAATGAATCTAACCATATCTTGTATTGCATTGATATGAATTACCACTCCTTAAACTCTCAAGATAGAAGGGCATATCAAGAAGAAAAAGGTAATAATGTTGATTGATTCGGGTAGTACCCAAAATTTCATTAATTGTAAGATAGCAAAAGAATTGGATTTCTTCCTATATCCAGCACCAGAGTGTCAAGTGATGGTTGCAAATGGAGGAACGATAAATTGCTATGGAAAGTGCCATAATATCAAGCTATCCATGGGAGAATATGTATTGACTAGCCCAATGCTTTCCATTCCAATGGGAGGTGTTGATGTTGTACTAGGAGTCCAATGGCTACAATCCTTGGGTACAATAGCTTTTAATTTTCAAGAAATTTTCATGAAATTTTTTGCAGAAGGAAAGGAATTTGAATTAAGGGGAATTGTAAGGAAATCAAGAAAGATATTCAGCTCTAATCGTATGACAAAGCTTCTCAAAAAGCAACAAAGAGGAGTAATTGCACAATTATGTTCACTAGATGTTTCCACATCGGAATCATCGATTTCTCCACATCTCTGAAAAGTCTTGGACAATCATTCCAAGGTATTTGAGTCTCCCAAAGGTCTCCCACCTATTCATGACCATGATCATGCTATTAATCTGATTCCAGGAAGTGTTCCGCCAAACATCAAGCTGTACAGATATCCCTATGCCCAAAAGAGTGAAATTGAACGTATAGTTGCAGAAATGCTAGAGGCTGGTATAATTCAACTGAGTCAAAGTTCTTTCTCTACTCCAATAGTATTGGTGCATAAGAAGGATGGATGATGGCGCATGTGTCCGAATTATAGAGAGCTCAACAAGCTCACTATTAAAGGTAAGTTTCCCATTCCTGTCATTATGAATTATTGGATGAATTACATGGATCAATTTACTTCACAAAGTTGGATCTTCATTCAGGATATCATCAAATCAGAATGAAGACTAAAGACATTCTGAAAATAGCATTTAGAACTCATGAGGGTCATTATGAATTTTTGGTCATGCCTTTTGGCCTTACCAATGCACCTTCTACATTTCAAGGTTTGATGAATTCCATTTTCAAACCCTTCCTTAGAAATTTGTGTTAGTATTTTTTGATGATATACTAATCTACAACAAGTCTTGGAAGGATCATGTTCAACATGTTGACAGGGTGCTCAAACTATTGGAGGAGAAACACTTATATGCAAAAAGCTTCAAATGTTTCTTTGGAGTACAAAAGGCGAAATATTTGGGTCATATTGTATCTCATCAAGGTGTCAAGGTAGACCCTAGCAAAATTAAAGCCATTAAGGAATGGAAAATTCCCACATCCATAAAGCATCTGCGAGGATTTCTCACGTTGACAGGGTATTATTGCAAGTTTGTTAAGAATTATGGGAGAATAGCAGCACCTTAACAACATTACTAAAGAAAGATGCATTTTCTTGGACTCCATAAGCAACGAAGGCCTTTGAACATCTTAAAGACGCAATGTCCAAACACCTGTCTTAGCTACGCCAGACTTCACAAAAACCTTTATTGTGGAATGTGATGCCTCAGGAAATGGAACTGGTGTTGTTTTAATACAAGAAGAAAGACCCATTGCTTTCAAAAGCCGTCCAATCAAAGGAAAGTATTTACACAAAGCTATTTACGAGAAGGAAATGTTGGCAATACTACATGCACTTAAGAAATGACGACCTTACCTAATGGGAAGACACTTCAAGGGAAAAACGGATTGCGATAGTCTTAAATACTTTTTACAACAAAGATTATCTTCAAAAGAACAACAAAAATGGGTTGCAAAGATGTTGGGTTATGACTTTAAAATCACCTACAAAAAAGGGAAGCAAAATGTTGTTGCAGATGCACTCTCAAGAAAGGATGAGGACGTGGAAGAATTGTTTTGTGCCATTTCTATCATCCAACCAGATTGGATAAACGAAGCAAGGGATGAATGGAAGAATGACGAAGAAGTTTGGCCACTCATTCAAAAGTTGCAGAAGATCCCAGTTCAAATAATATTGCTAGAACTTGACGAGGAAGGAAAAATCATATTGGAACCTGAAGCAGTCACAGAAACAAGAAATCGACAGCTACGAAATCGATCAATTCCAGAGTATCTCATCAAGTGGAAGAACTTATCTGCTGAAGATTCCACATGGGAGGATGAGAATTTTATACAGAAGCATCCAAAACTACTCAAGTGTTGACGACAACACTTTCTGAAGGAGAGGGGCATGCTAGGTCCCTATACTACTAGTGTAACCCCTTAGTGCTATTAGTGCAACCCCCTTATTGTATTATTGTGTCCATATAGTCCCCATGTTGTTATTATTGTGCCCCATAGAAGCCCACTATTGTTAATTTTGTGCCCCTACAATATTATTGGTATGTAGGCTCTGATTATATTGGGACCCCTTAGACTCCTATATATAGAAAGGAGGTCTTGTCATTTGTATCATCCAAGAATTGTCCATTTGTGTAATGTAAAGGAGGTTTCCCCCTCTAAGAGGCTGATTTTGAAGTCGTTGATCTATCTTTTCTACCTTTTTGTGAGCTAGTTTCATAACAATCTATATGTCATGCAATACATTTAGGGCATGATAGCAAAAGAAGAAACACTCTTCTCTTTTCTCACATTCTTATACATTTTGTTAAAGTGATGAATTCAACAATAATGAATGACTTGACTAAGTGAATTGTTTACTATTACATAAAATTATAATGACAATTTTATTGAAAAATGAAACTCCAAATAACCCTCATTTAATCATAATTATGTTTTACTAATTTAATAGGTCGATGATCGTGGTTCAACTCTAGCTTTTAATTATGCATTGATGCTAATGCTTCATAACTTTTAAATGTACATTGACGTGTAATCAACCAAAAGAATGCATTGATACTAATGCCTAATGCTTGCTAACTTTTAAATGTACACTGACATGCAAGGAATCAAACCACCTCTTTTGTACTTCTTGTCTTTATCAACATAAGTTTGCCACAATATATCCCTATGATTTTTTTTTGTTAAATGATATTTTTCTAAAATTAAGATTTAATTATCATTGGAACTTGTTCAAAAACTATATTTGAATGATGATGGAAATGACTATAAGTTATTTGGCTAAGTAAAAAGACAAATTAGAAAAAGAAAGAAAGACACTCGAATATAAAAAGAATATAATTAACAAGCATATCGATTTCATCATAGTGGGATGATTTGGTCCAAACAACTTTACTTTTTGACTAATAGAGAGATATCATGTCATAACCTGGAAGATCATGCATGGACATGACATGGAAAAGGGTCGTACTATGATCTTGCAAATGGGTAGGTGTATGTGGGTGTTAAGGAAGGATGGAAGAACTAAGTTACTCTTACGAATATCTAGGTGGTCTTATCTAGAAGAAGTAAAATGAAACCACAACCAGGTGGCTTAATAGATTTGACATTATGGACAATTACTCCATGAACAACTTAAGAGAACTAGTGGATCACAGATAGGAGGGAATCATCATAGCCAATGATTTATTTTCATAGATGGGTCAAAACAATCATCTAACCATAAGATATTCCCACCCATTTACCACCGAATTTTCATCATAGCTTGAGAAAATAATAGCATGATGTCATCCATCAAGCTTTCTACCCTTGTAAATAATCAAAATGCTCTAAACAAGGTAGCGATGGAATGTTGGTCTAGATTAATCCAACATCAGAACATCAAACCAACCAAATAATTGGATTTGAATGAGTGAGGGTGACCAACTAGCTAATAGAGCAATACCTATTTTATTGGATGAAATGGAGTTAGTGTTTTGCATCTTATGAATTGTATTTTGAGAAGCTATTTCTCCCGGTTAAATAAAATAATGAAATCTTAACTTTAATTTATTGAAAAAGACTTACTTTTAAAAGCATCATAAATATCAAAATTCCCATTTTCTTAAAATATTCAAAAAATAAGAAGCAAATTATATATTAATTATTTATATTAAATTAATTGGTTTTATTTTATTATATTATACTAAAGTAGTTAATAAAACTATAAAAAAAACTACTTTTAGGTATAACTTTAATTATATTTGATAAGTATATGAATACTAATTCCATTCTTTTTATAACCTATTAAAAAGTTAAATATAAAGAAGTAGACTAAATATACAATAATAAATTTTGGTAGTGAAGTTCTAACATGAATGAAGTTCTTTATCCCATAAATAAAAAAATCTTATACATTAATTTGATGTCTATTTAATATTTCGTTAATTTAAATTATTATTATTCTTAAAAGAGTTGAAAAATTAAATTCTATATTAAAAAATTATATTATAAATTATCATTTATTTGATTTAAATAAATTAAATAAATAAAATTGTTATACTACATTGGTGTTTAAAGAAAGACTTTTTCTTCTTATTTATAAAATTAATATTATAAATAATTTATATCAATTTATAATTTAAATTACACATTTCGAAATAATATGTATAATTTTTATTTAAAAAAATATTAAATTTATTAAATATATTTAAAAATACAATTGTAACATACACATATATTTGCTGTAACTTAATTTATAAAAAAATTGTGTCTTAAATTAGACAAAATATTTTTACAACAATTAAACTTACTTATATATAAGTATATTTTAATTTTTATCCCATTTTAGAACATTCCATACACCACATAATTATCACATCACATAATTGTCAGATCTCCAAATTCACAGTGGAAGACAAAATGAAATTAAGAGGCACCTCAAAAATAAAATGCGTAAGATGAATGAAAACCACAAAAGTCTCGATCAAGGTACCCACGAAATTGAGCAGATTGCTCCACTCGCATTGGTAATGGATGTCTAGATTAGAAGGAATGTCCCACTATTTCAACGTCATGGGGTATGCCTCGTTGCCTAGCAAATTGCCGATGAGGATTTTTCACGTTGTAAGGTTTATACGTGGAATATTCCCGCCGCAGTAATCGAAGATGCTACGCTGGTGCGCAGCAACCTCGAATTTTATTCGGATATATGGTAGCATATTCTTGTTCATCGACATCTTTATTTTCGATATATGCCCACCGCATCGCAAGGGAAGGGTTTTCAACGACGCTGTCGAGGGTTTGAAGTTTGGTCTGTATACGTAAGAGTATAATTCTATCTCTGGCCAGTTGTATAAGGTATTTTCATCATTTTTAATGCTTTATTTTGATCTCCTGTGCGTGATTTATCCTGTTCTTTCACCTGATTTGGCTCTCGTAGTTGATATCAGAGCCTCTCTGCGTTTCTTAGGGCTAAATTGCAATCTTTTGCTTTACTTTGATCTCTTGTGCATGGTTTATCTCTACGGCTTCACCTGGTTCGGCTCTCGTGGTTGACATTATAACCTTATTATTCTGACGGCTAAACTATAAATTTTTGTGACAATAATTAATCTTTTTTGGTATCTTTGTAGTAGTGCTTGCTGTATATATGTGTGCGTTTCTTGCTGTTAAATTAGAAGTTTCCATGAAAAAAATTAATGCTTTCTGCATCTTTATAGCAGTATCTGTGTGTGTATGTATTATATATGTGAATGTTCCTTTAGAAGCGCGCGTCATTGTTTCCAATTAAATTGGAGACGCTTATGAAAAGTAGTCTCAAATTTACATTAGATTCTTTTAAAACTTTAACGATCACGGAAATTGTCACCACTTTTTGCTTTCCTAGGTGCAGGGCTTCTGTATTTTTTAATGTTTTGCTGGAATTTAATTTGAAATGGCTTTCGTTGTCTCATCTTCCTAAATCGGGGTTTTCACTGCCATTTTACCCCCTTTTTTGGATTTGCATTGTATGGTGGACTTTAATGATTTTTGATAGAACAGAGCCTCTGGATGCTTTATTGTGACTACAATAATAATAAAAAGAGCCACAAAATTGAGCTGTTATTAGTGAAGTTGGATCTTCTTTGTTATTGTATATCGGTGAAAATGAAGTTCAAATTCAAAGAAATTGATTCATAAGCTCAATCTGGTTAGAACTTTACTTGATTTGCTGCTTTTCCTTTCAAGAATTCAAGGGTTCTACTTGCTTTTTATATTTTCTTCACCAATGGGTTTATGGCATAAGCAGTGCTGTCACATCAGTTTAGAAGTTTGCAAATTTGGCTTCTGTTTTGAACCCTAGGATGTTCCTTTGTCTCTTTCTTGCACCCTATAATAATCCATCTTACATTATCTGTGTTTATTTCATCAATATTAGCTTCCATTGTACTAGTCACTTACTGATGTTGCAACAAAGAAACGAGTTCTTGGTTTGCCTCTTGAAATCTTGTGTTGCAATATGTGTCACGGTAAAATCAAGAATTGTCTTTGGTCTAACTTGTAATCATTGCATGACTATATTTTGTCTTAATTCATTTTCCTTTCACGTCTTTTGGAATGTTTAGAGACGGCAATCATTATGCTGCTTACTGAATGAGGAACACAAATTTTATATTTTGTCTTACAGATATTGGACTCGCCAGAAGAAGTAATTAGGGAATGTGTTTCAAATTACTGTACTCCTGCGGAGGTGTGGAGGTACTGTAAACTTTTTATTGATCTTGCATATCTGGTTTCAACTGTTTGAATAAATAAAGAACATTTCTAATATTTGCTTTTCCACCTGAAAACTTACTCTCAAATCTTGCAGAAGCAGCTTTGGAGGAAAACTTATAGATCGAGCTGTTTCTCGTGGATCACAGCAGTATTTTAGTTTATTCCACGGAAGTCTAGAATTATAAAAGATAAACAAGATAAATCATGAAGTTTGGTAAGCGTCTGCAGATCCAGATCGACGAAACTCTTCCCGAGTGGCGTGATAAATTTCTGTCATACAAGCCTCTCAAAAAGCGACTAAAACAGGTTGCCGGCCCTGAGTGGTTTACAGCTGTTGGATTTTGTGCAGCTAGTCCTCAACATGATGGAAGCTCGTCATCTGTGGTTGACAAGTTTATCCAAGAGCTCAGAAAAGGTAGCGCTGCCCTTGGTGAGATTGTAGATAAACCAGCAAATGAGAGTGCAGCTGAAGCAGCTAGCTCGAAGCCTGCTTCAGAAATTGGTGCAGGAATCAATGATGAAGTGTCAAGTGAGTGTAGCACCCATGCCCCTGCAGAAAGGAACTCTGAAAGAAAGACAGGAAATTTGGATGAGGAAGATTTTATTAATCTTATAAATGAGGAGCTTGAGAAATTTAATAACTTCTTCTTAGAAAAGGAGGAGGAGTATGTGATTCATCTCCAGGTATGGTTGTCCATGTTGTCTCTGAATTCCAGTTTATCTCAAGCATCCAAAAAGTTAAAGAAAAAATGACCCTTACGTATGGCTGGAAGATGATTGCAATTTATCAGCTCTTCCTTATTATCTAGAAAATTAACACCATTTGTGATTGGCTTCCATGCATATTTTTCCACGGTAGTTATTTTATTTACTATTTTGATTGGGTTTTGTCTTTTTGTTAATTGTTGTGATTGTTTGATATTAAATTCTTGAATTCGTTTTAAAGCCATTTTGTTTTTAGTGATTCAGACTCTGCAGTATCTTTAATCACCAAAAAAGTTGTGCTTCTGCTGCTCATAACTGTTTGGATTATGCATCAAATATAAATTAATTTCGAGTTTGCCAATTATTTGAGTTTGAGATATTGTGTTAGTTATCAGTTATTTCCTGTGTTACTGGATATGCCACCCTTGTGTGTAGGATTCACAGATTTAGATTGGTATCTGCCCAGGATACTCCATGGAAGCAGATCCATTTGAGAAAGAAAAGGAGCTTTGGCTTATGAAATGGAACCTGCGGAAATGGATCCAGAAATTTTGAAATGGGTCCTGAAACTTCCAGTACTTTTTTGACCCACTGATCTCCAGAAAACCAAAATTTTAATGAAATAACTTCCAAAACCCCAAACTTGTGAAGGATAAACCCCTAAATCCCATTCATAGCCATGGTCTGATCTATGCTTATGTCAAGGTCTTCTCTCAGGGTCCTTATCCATCAAGGTCTGCTCTCAAGGTTTGATGTATCATTATAGCCAAGGTCTACTCTCAAGGTTTGATGTATCATTATATTCTAGTGTTCCACGGGGACTCGCCTCCACTCCTAGGGGTCTAGTTTCCTAGCTACCCCGCGCTCCGAGGACTTGGGGATGAGAAGAGGTCGTTTCCCCATGCTCCCAAAAAACAGGGTACGTAGGGGGACATGCCAGGGGGACGTTTCCTTGTGCTGAGGGGTCGTTTCCGAAAAGGGGGTTGTGGGGGTCCAGGGGGGGGGGTCGTGGGGGTCAAGGGCCCGATTTTTTAAAAATAAACTTTTGTTTATAATTAAAATTTAAAATTTAACATTAATTTTAATACTTTAGGGTTTCAATTCGTTTTTTTATAAATTTAATTCATTATTCGCCTTGGCCCCTCACTCCATTCGCATGACGCTCCTAGTTCCTCTGCAGCAGAGAGGAATTGGTCCACATATAGCTTCATCCACTCTATCAAAAGGAACAAGCTTACCTCTAAAAGAGCGGAGAAGTTAGTTGCTGTGCATAGTGCCCTACGTCTTGAGCATAGGAAGACACCTGAGTATTTGAAGGGACCAACAACATGATGGGATGTTGATCCAGAGGATGATGCACAGGGAGATATGGAGGAGAGACTTGATGAGAGACAGATGGGGTTGGTTGGTGTGCCACTTAGCATGTTTGAGAATGCTAGTGATTCAGATTCAGATGGTGATAAGGTTGATCCTTATTTATTCATGTAGTGGCTGGATGCAGAGACTAGCGGGGCATTACCTTGAGGCTTGAGCAAAATTATGCTCATTTATCTTTCGATATGTTAATGTTCTTATGTTATTCTGACTCTATAAAATTTTACTCTTGATGTATTAGACTTGACTTTTATAATTTTATGTCAATATTCACTGTTCAATATTCAATGTTCATAGTAGGAAGTGGAACATCAATATGGTTTAAACTTTAATCATAATGTATGATGTATGATTATAAATTAGAATTTTAAATTTATATGATATTAGATAATGATATTCATATCAATGATCACGCTTTGCAGCTTTTCAATTCAAACCCAATTGTCATAGTGGACTCAATTTATAAATTATATTTTATATTTATAAGCTTTTAAGACCTTGACTTCCCCCCACATTTCCTAAAAATTGGCGGGGAGCTTTTGCATAGGCTGCTCCCGCATATACTCGCTCCCTTGCCCCCTCGTCCCGGAACCTTGGTGGAACATTGTTATATTCAAGGTCTGTTGTTGAGATCTGATCTATCCTTATGTGCTATATTGCTGCTTGCTTCACCCACACTAATATTTACTGCTGGCATAGCCTTTATTCATTGTTGATGTGGATATGTGGATGTGGCTCACAAAAACTTTGTTATGACCTGCTTCATGCTCATGCTGAAATGGTCTTTAACATTATCAATTATCAACAATGGTTATAAGTTATAACTAGCAAATTATCAGTTATGATACAAGGATGGCTAATACTAATATGCATGAGAACTTTCTTTTTTGTTTATAACTTATAGTTCTACTCCTGTGGTTCCTGAATGGTTTTGATCCTTAACTCTTACTCTAAAGATATTTATATTCCTTTATGTACTTGTGGTTTCCTTGCCTGTATCTGGATCTTGGCTTTTAAAAAACGCGGTGGATCTGTATCCATATCCTGGTAACTTAGGTTTAATGTAGTGTGCTGCAAAGTTGTGTCAGGTGCTTATGTGAGGAAATCTGTGTTCTTTGCAAAATAATATCTCTAATGTGACCTATGGATTGGAGCTATAAAGGTTGGACATTCTATATTGTATGCTATATATATGATGGTGAATCCTTTGTTTGGTAGAAGATAGTGAAATGAATTCCCACATTTTATGTTATTGAGTTTGATCCAAAAGCATAACCTATCCAACATAGCTGTTCACCCTCTCACTTATGCTCACCTTGAAATAAGGTGGCTTTTTGAAAGACCTGTTCATTTGAGGGGCACCAAAGGCAGAACTATTTGCTTACTGTTTATGCAGAAACCATCTTTGCAGTTTGAATTTTGAAACAAGGTTGCTTTTGAAAGACCTGTTAATTTTTGAGGCACCAAAGACTTGCTTACAGTTAATGCTAAAACCATTTTCACTTATACAACCAAATGGTTTCTCTCTGAATGCCCTGGGTGCAGTTAAGAACATTTCCCCAATTTAAGGAATATTTGAATAATGGATATTTGCATTCTATTCTTATCAACATTCAGATGTAAATATAAGCTATCTTTTTATGATTATTTCAAATCCGCAACTTCAAATGTAGGAAGGGAAAAAAAGGAAAGATTTAATTTTATGTTAGAGATTTCTTGAAAGTATTTACCCTCTATAAGTAAACTTTTAACGTGAATCTCGAAAGTATTTACCGTCTGTAAGTAAACTTTCAGCATGAGTTAACATGTTCATTTTATTTAAGTACATATATTTCTATGAAGTCGTTATCCTCTATGGGGAAACTGTAACCCTGAGCTAATATATTTCTAGAAAGGCTTTATCCTCTAATGGGGAAATTGTAAGCATGAGCTAACATGTTCTCTCTTTTTCTCTCTCTCTATCATTTTATCTTAATTAAAAGGTTTTTATATCAAAGAAAAGTTCTTGAGTTACAAACATCTGAGCACCTTATGTTGCAGATTGGGGGCTCAAGTTGCTCAAAACTTGGAAATGTGTGTAGTGTTTGAAATGGGGATGGTGTGAAAAAGTGACCCCCAAAATTTTATGAAATACAGAAACGATAATTTAGAAGTTTTTTTTTTCAAGAAACAAATTATCAAGAAAATTTAAGCTAACAAATTAATAAAATCCTTTAGCATATAAAATTCCATATAGCATTACATTACGCAATGTCTAAATTATTATTATATATTTAACTTAGGGGTTAAGAGCAGCAAAAGTAGTAAAAATAGAGTCTAAAGTTCAAAGGCTTTTGTATTTTTTTTTTAACAAAAAATGAAAAAAATTAGCCGCTAGCAAAGGAGCCTTCCTTGGATCACCTTCATCACTATTGCCATGGTTGTCATTTGAATCTCTTGATGTGATGGAAGGTGCATCATTTGAAGGGACTCTTTGAAGAAAGTCTCCCATTACTTCAAAAGGAAGGTAAACTATCATCCCATCTTTGAATCACCTTCAATTTTGTCAATTTGGTTGTCATCAAAATCTTCAATGATGGTGGAAGGTGCCACTCTCAGCCCAGGGAACCATTTGGAGAAAGTTTGTTCTTTTTTTTCCTTCTCCTATAGTAGGCAAGACGAGTTGGCTTCATAAATTTATAACATTAACATTGATTTGCAATTGTAACTACATTGCCATGAATAATGTTTGAAATGGGGATGGTATGGAAATGCAACACCCTAAAATTTTAGGAAATAGGGAAACAATATTTTTTTAATAAGCTAACTATTGATATTTTATTAATCAAAATGCAAAATGATACATAATCAAATGCCATTTTGGTTTGTTGCTTGGGAAACTAGACTAATGGTAGTAGAACAAGTTCTTTGTCCACAAAGTTTGAGATGTATTACTTATTCCTAAATCTATCTATAAATTACTATACTTGGCATTTATACCATCCGTATTTCTAGAGTTGTATTGAAAGAGAAATACATTGTGGTAGCCACAAAACATTAACGACGAAACAAAATAACTCTATATGTTATGGAGTGAGATGTCCTTTCAATTAGTGGTGTGTCCAATTGCTAGTTTATCCTCTACCAGTTATAGGCTAGGAATCTTCTAGGCAATTGCTTCTACTTTACCATGCACTTGTATTTGGAGTCGCGAAGCATCGAAATAGAACAATATCCATTGACTAAATTCAACATCTACTTTGTCATCTGCAAGGTAGCTTTGCTCTATGTATGCATTTGCTTTCGCAATTTCAATCTTAGCTCGAATCTTAGATGGAGTTAGTGCTCTATAAGAACGGGCAAAGGATTCAACATTAAATTGGGCTCGATTTAGAGGAGGGTTATGACGACCTTGATGCACTCGACGTCCAAAGCCATTGTGAGCCATGGGTGGGAGATTTGGTTGAAGGTAGTTGACAAGGGGTAGAGTTGACAAGGGGAGAAGGTAGGGGGTGGAGCGGTTGGATGACAAAGCAAACAAGGGGAAAATAGCAAGGGAAAACCAAAGGAGGAAGGGATCAAGCTCTAGGCATTAGTCTGATTTTGAGAATTAAATTTCTATTAATCCAACGTAGGGGAGGCTAGATATATAGAAGGGAAAGCTAATGCATAAGGAAACTTACCCAAAGCTTGGCCATGATGAGAGCAGTAATATTTGATTGAACCCAATCCTTTGTTGTACTTCCCATGATGCTCTTCATAATACGAAGAATGGTATTGTGATGGGTACAGAGGTTCCCATGATGAGATCTTGCAACTTTCTTGTACCTTTCAAACCATCACATCTGTCGAACAATTAGAGGATGGTGGTGGATGTGTGGCATCAGGGTTTGGCATAGAATCTCGAGCATCATATTTAGTGGAAGGAAATAATTTTAAAATAATACATATTAATTTTATTCTATTTTTCTAACAAATTATTAAGATGAGAAAAATTTAATAAAAACCTCTTATATATTAGACCATATAGCATTATATTTTGTGATGTTTGGACTTTAGATTTATAGATTCAACCATATATGCCAAAATATAAAATGATTTATGCAAAATTCACTTACCTCTAAAAAATTGAGGACAATAATCTTAGAGTTATAATCATTAGGGGTTTCATCCAACTTAGATTTTAATCTACTGAACATACTTGAACAATGCTTCTAATCAAAGAATTGTCTTATAATATTGTTGCTAAAAGTAGGTCTTAATTTCTACCAAAATATCCAATTTGTCCTTATATGCAATCAATGGTGGTAGTGATGCAAGTTGTAGTGCTCGTGGTGTTAAAATGAAGGAAACATGTGAGAAAATAGGAAAATATCTAACTTGTAGTGTTTCATTTGTTTTTGTTCCTCTATTAAAAAATTTAGATTTTTTTTTTGTACAATTCATTTTTTTAAAGTGAAAAGTGTTTTTTCTTAAATTTTTAGAGGTCATATGGGCCCCACACATACCCTAATTAGGCATTAGGTCATTGAATAGGCACCCCTCTAGGTCGAACATAGAGCAACCGATAAATGAATTTGAAATGTTTTTATATTAGGAAATGGCTTGAAAATGTTTCCAAGGAATTTTGATTTTGGAACTTTTTTGGTACCAAAATGTTGTGGGGCATGAGTTCCTTGAAACTTAGGGGTTAAAAGTAGCAACAATTAGTAAGAGTAAGGTCCAAAACTTAGAACTGTTACAAGCCCTTTGTTCTTCTTTCTAAACAAAAACTTATAAAAAAACTTCTACAAAGGAGCTACGTTTGAATCACCTTAATCCTTGTTTCCATGGTTGTTTGAAATCTTTTGAGGTGATGGAAAGTGCCTCTCTTAGGTGTGGAAACTATTTGAAGCAAGTTTGCTTGGAAGCAGAAGCGGGTAGCAACAATTTTCAGAAGCTTCTTGGTCGGGAGTGAATCGAGAGCATTTTTTGTTTTTTTTTTTTGTTTTTTTGTTTTTTTTTTTCTTGTTTCTTACCCATAAGGAAAAAGTCGTAATTTCTATTAATGTGGAGAAATTACATTTTGTAGATGCTGTCGCATTCATATTGTGTTTCAGAGACCTGCCTGAAGTAGCCTGCATTGTCATAACTCCACACTCGGAGTCCTAGTGACTGAGGCTGTGTATGCCTAGAACTAGAAGAAGCAGAAAGAATAACTCATTACATTCCGGCTCTACGCAGAGAGCACTAATTAAGCTGATTTAGCTGCATAGATAATTTGACATACAATATCAAAATCAATAAACTACAAGAAAAGGAGCAAGATTATGTGGGTCGGAGACCCATACCTAAAGAATATCATGATAAGGTCTGTGATAGTACTGATAGGATGAACCGTCAATCACCTCTTGGATAAGCCAGGCATCTCGTTGATTTTGTACTGCTTCTTTAGATAGCTGGTCCGCCTCGGTGTTCTGTTCCCTGTAAATGTGGCTGCATTTGAAGGATTCAAATGATGTGATCAATCTTTTTGTCTCTTCAAGGATATGTCTCAAAGAGAAAGCAGAACAATGTGATGAATCGTTCAGCCAGTTGCAAACAATTTGTGAATCCCCATATAATTGAAGGTGGCTGCACTGTTTCTGTATCGCAAAATGAATGATATGTTTTGCTGTGCTTAATTCAGCAAAATTATTGGTGCCTTTGCCAAGCTTGATCTGTATTTTATAATAATGATCATCGCTGAGATATAGCAGCGCTCCTCCACCGCATCCTGTTTCTTGGGCAGAGCCATCGAAAAAATCCCAAGGCTTTGTTTTGTCCAGATTTAAATGCCTGTTGGTGCGAATGTTATTTTTTAGATCTGCCTCAGGGAGTAATTCGAAATCAGCAATGGTATGGCTCAGAATGACAGGCCAATGAGGTGCCCTGTTTTGGAAAATGACCTGGTTCCGAGCGATCCATATCGCCCAGCAAACAAGCAGAGGCATATTAATGGGTTTGCCTGTATGCAGACGACACCAATCGCTCCACGGCTCCATAATATTCGGCCCCTGCCAGACTTTGAGGGATGGATAGTGAGAAGAGATGTTTTGCCAGAAATCTTTAGTAACTTTGCAATTTAAGAACAGGTGATCTGTGCTTTCCTCTTCTAAACAACACAGATGACATCTGAACGGACCATGAAATGATCGCTTCATGAGATTGGTTCCTGTGGGGGTTTTATCGAAAAGGATATTCCACATTAAGAGCCGGGTGCGTGGGGCTGCGTCTAGCTTCCAGAGCTCTTTCTAGATGGGGAGGACAGTCGGGGGCTTGAATGCTTCCATAAGTTTTAAGTATCCCAACCTGGGAGAGTATAAGCCATGGTTGCGATTGCCCAAATAATGTCATCGGGGCCTTCTGTGAGTCTGACGTGCGCCTGCGTGAGAGCGTCAGTAAAAGCCCTCAAGTCATTTTGCCACTGTTCGGGAATCTCCAATACGCGATGGGTTGCCCAAGCCTGTTGCAGAAAGGTGGAGTTCACACTGTCTCCAATGTGATTCATATGTGTGATGCCTCTGTTATGGAGGTGCGTTATCAGACCATCGGACAACCTGTGCAAATTGTCGCACCCCACCCACGGATCCACCCCAATCCTTACACTATTTCCATTTTTGATGCGCCAGGTGATACCTTCCCGAAGAAGTTAAATCGAGAGCAAGTTTTATATAATATATGTTTTTATATATTTTGATGCATATATGTCAACAAAAGCACGTGGAATGATGAATTAGTTATAAAAAGCGCATATAAACATGGATTAAACCATATAACATTATTAATCTAGTAGACATGGGATCCCACTACATGGGATGATCTACATAAACATTATTTGGCTCAGAGTCTAAGGACTCCTCAGACTTCTTGGCAACCTCAGTAGTAGTAGTAGTTGTAGCAGCAAAACTACAAATCATTGATCAACATGATCACTCATGAAACTCATTATTGATTTAGCACTACTAGAAATGGGATCATTAATAAGAGGTACATAAACATCATCTAGCTCAAAGTCTTTAGATTTGGATTGCTCAACCTTATAATATGGTTAACATGCCTAACCAATTATTTTGGTTTGAGTGAAGGGTTCATCTCTTCAACCTTATAATATGGTACAAAAGCTTAGCATGCCTAACCAATTATTTTCCTTGGAGTGAAGGGTACATTTTAGTTAAGGCCATGGTAGAGGAATTCAACAAGCAATACCACCAACAGCAACACCACCAACAGCAACGAAGTTCAACAATCAACAACACCAACATCAAGGTACTTAAAGGGCTTCATGCTCTTGATCAAATGCCAATCTGATACCTTCACACATGACATAATCAATTGGAAACATGGTAATTCCCCAAATCTTGAAATCTTGAAAACCATCAAGTCTGTTGAATTTTGAGTGATATCTGAAAATATAGTTTCTCCATATGAAATCCAATGAGGTCAAAAACACTCTCAAACATCCTAAGCCATTTCATGGTAATGTTAAAAATTTAAGTAGAAGGATGAAAATGAAAGATAAAGGAAATGCCACTTTTACTTTAAGAATTTAACATTACCATTGATTGCCAACATTCCTAGGGTTGAGAATATTAACCACTTGTGAAAGCACTAGGGTTGAGCTTTTTCCTTGGGTCGCTCCATAAGCGCTTTCGTTCAGAGCGTGCTTCGGGAGTGGGTGCGAAGAGGGGGGGGGGGTTCGCACTCCCCGACGACCTTGATTTGAAGAAAGCATCTCACTACTTTAAATAATGGTAAAGCCTCTCACTACTTTAAAGAATGATAACCTATCATCCCTTCTTAGACTAACCCAGTACTGGGACCTCCTCACCCCTCCGCTCCCTCGCTCCCGTTCCTAAAGCACGCTTGCAATGAAAGTACTCAGGGAGCAACCTTGGGAGTGAGAACGAGTGTGTTCTCACAATTTTTTTTTCGCTCCCGAGCTTTTTTTGTTGTTCAATTGTTCAACACCTCTATAAAAGTATGCGATAAAGCTAGTGAGAAGGAAAAGGGTTGGAACAACAAATTTTACATGCTCCCATTGTAAAACAACCTACACTAGTTCATATACTTGTAAGAAAGCATCTCTACAAGAATATGTCATGTGATGAAAATAAAAGTGTGAGTCAAAATTTCTGATCAAGTGTTAGCAAAAGATAGAAATAGATACAAAATAATATCCAATCACAATACAATTCCCTCATACGAATGGAGGGTTGCCTTCTAGGGATAAAAACCTAAATTAACATAACTTCTATTGTCAGATCTTCTGCCTAATGAATAGTCTAGATTGACTACAAAATTACAATATTTTACAAGGCAATATTCTCAAAAATTTCCTTTCGAGGGCGCTGCCCCTGAACCCACACCAAGAGGGGCTAAAAGGATGTTGCCCCCCACCTCCCCTCCCCCCCCACACCCACACACCCCTTGTTAAGGTCTAGGATCCAAATACGATTGAAATAAGACATCTAAATTAGGAAAGAAAATCAGGCTCCATACCCAACATGATGAGAATCGAGATTTTGTAAATTGTGGCCTTGTGGTTGATGAAGATTATAACTACTAGATGATTGATGCTATATGGTTTAATCCATGTTTTTATGCTTTTAATAACTAATCTATCATTCTACATGCTTTTGTTGACATATATGCATCAAAATATATAAAAATGCTCCCAAAATTGCTCCTGATCCAAAAGATTTTGAAAATTGTCACTCCTCGCTCTCGTTTCCAAGTAGCCTTGGACTGGCCTTCATTTCTTTTGTTGTGAATTGTTATGTGAATTTCCCGTGGTGGTGGAAGGTACTTCTCCAAGTTGAGGGAACTATTTGAATAAGGTATCCCCTTTTTTAGTTTCTTATAGTTGGTAAGCCAAGTTAGCTCCGTAGATTTTATCAAAGCATTTACATTGATTTGCAATTGTGATTACATTGCCAAGACCTATTTTTAAATTTTCACGAAGGTCAACATATCCTCCTTAAAAGTTTCATTAGGTCTAGGTAGGGATGCTTGTAGGTTTTTGTCAATGGAGGAAACTTCAAATTATGTTGTATGTACTTTAATCCTATTTAAATTCATGTAATGGATAGCTTATAGTTCTAACATCTCTTGTTTTCTCATCTTTTTGTTCTTTTGCTCATGTCTTGTTATCATTTCTAGTGTGTCAAAGATAAATTGCTTCTGAAGCTACTCATGGTCCTTATTAAAGTCTATTAATGGATAGCTTATAGTTCTAACATCTCTTGTTTTCTCATCTTTTTGTTCTTTTGCTCATGTCTTGCTATCATTTCTAGTGTGTCAAAGATAAATTGCTTCTGAAGCTACTCATGGTCCTTATTAAAGTCTATTTTGAGAAATAATGTTATTTGTTTAAACCTCGTCGCACACTCCATGGTCTCCCAGGTGAGAATCAAGTAATCTAAGTTTCTATCAAAGATTTAGAAAACAACTCCAGTTTTGAAAAATACTTGTTTCAATGTCTTTGAAACCAAGTTAGCTCCATAGATTCTATCAAAGCATTAAAATTGATTTGCAATTGTGATTACATTTCCAAGACCTATTTTTAAATTTTCATGAAGGTTAACACATCACTAGGTCTTGCTAGGGATGCCTATAGATTTTTTGTCGATGGAGGAAACTTCAAATTATGTTATTTGTACTTTTCATCCTGTTAAAATTTATGTAATGGAGAGTTTATAGTTCTAGCATCTCTTGTTTTCTCAACTTTTTTTTCCTTTTGCTCATGTGCTCTTCTCATTTCTAGTTTGTCAAAGATAAATTGTCTCTGAAGAGAATTATGGCCATTATTTAAGTCCATTTCGAGAAATAATGTTATTTTCTTAAACCCCTTTGCATACTCCATGGTCTCCTATGTGAGAATAAAATAATCTAAGTTCTATCAATGTTTTAGAAAACCACTCCGCTCTTGGAAGATACTGGTTTCAATGGCTTTGATTATCTTGGATATGATCTCATAATTATTTTGTAAGATACTTTATCAAGGTGATAAGGCTGCTTCACCCCATAATTTTGTCCTTGTGGTTCCCCTTGGGATTAACTCAGCATATTGTTGGCGATGGTCCCTTCTTAGGACACTAGTAGGATGGCTTTGCATGATTCAAATGGAAGGCTATCTTTTCAAAGGGCTTATCATTTGCATGGAATAACACAATTTTATCTCATCTATCATTTACCATAGAGATAAGTAATGTCCAACCCCTCCACTTGAAGGGGATTTTCTATCTATTGTTTCTCAAAATCATAATTTTTCATTAGGAAACAATTTTCACTGTATTCCTTGGTAACTTCCATTGCTATAATAGGTTCCTTTTGGAAGCGATGCTAGTTAGTTTACAAAATTGTCTTTGATGTTCTCAATTCTAGTGTTGACCTTTTCACCTTCCCATTTTGGGGAAAGAATGTTTACTACATCTATATACCCCATACAACTATAACTACCTTTTAACAATTGGATTAAGCCTCATTTTGTGGGATCAAGTTCAAGTTTGTTTCTTAGTTCCTTCATTTGATTTTTATTTACCTTTTCTTTCACCTCCTTAGTTGTCATCTTCCCAAGCACTTTTATGAGGTTGGTGATGCTTCATTATTGCCACTTTTCCCCAAATGATCGATCCATCGTCTCTTGTGGTGCTTATAGCTAAAACTTTCTTAAAAATCTTATCTTCTTCAAGCATTTTTACTTTTGGGATGAAAACATCATGTGTAAGTGCCCCCGTGCCTCAAAATTATCCTTAAGTTAGATTTCAAACCAATTAGGTTAAGTGATTAAAGAATTTGCTTGGAAAACCCATTTTCCCTTTGAAGGGTTCATTAGCAACTTCCATATTAGAGAAAGCATATTAAACCTATGGTGCTTTCTTTCTTTCATTATGTTGTTAGACCACGTAAAATTGACCAAATAAACCTTGTAATACTTAATTGGGAACTACCATGTGTAGATTATTTGACATGGATCGGTTGTAGTAGGGTGGCTTTGATTCCATCGTTATCTAACCAAATTTCATGTTGAAGTCTCTTTGCACAATCCATCACACGTTGGGCAGAGTAGCAATCATCCAATGCAAATGTTGTAATGTGAGGGTCTTGCATTAAACAAAAGCCACTAAACCTATCATAGATTGGTAGTCTCCCTTTGAGTGGTTCATTGGCAAGTTTGGCTTAGATTATTTAATCCATGGATCTCTCTTTCCTTCCCCCTCTTGTTAGACCATGTAAACCACCATTGACCAACTAAATTTTGTAATCCCTAGTTGGGATATATTTTGTGTAGATTATTTGATGTTTATATATCTTACACAGATACTAAGGTAGGTATTAGCATTGTTCAAGTATCTAACCAACTTCCATGTCTATGTCTTCACATGGTCCATTACACATTGTGTAGAGTGATAGCCACCTAATGCAAGAATTGTATGGTGAGGTTCCTACACCAAATAAAAGCCAATGAGCCTATCATAAATTAATACGTGTAGACCACATACACTTACGTACCGTGTCTTGGAAGCAATAATGGTTCCTTTCATTTGTCTGTGTATACCCATGATTGTTTGTCAACTCCTGCATGGTTATTTTTGAAGGTAATATCCTCCCTTCTAGAACAAGGTGAGAAACTTTCCAATTGAAAGCCAATGAACTTATCTTAAAAAATGTACATATAGCATCAACTTGACAAATCCTTAACTTTAGTCCTTTCAATCTCCATGATAATATGTTAAAATTCATCCAGATTTCTTTGCTTCTCTATTGCCATAGGGGCTATCATGTGAACATTGTTGCTTTTTCTATTGATATTTTCGTCTTGGTATCAATCAAAATTGTTAGTGTTTTCTTAGAGTTGGGGCTTTCAAGTTTCCCCTAGCATGGGAAATGTTTGTCCTCTATATCCCTTATGAACTAGGTTTTCTATATCCCTTATGAACTAGGTTTGGTAGCAGCCATTTTTAGGGCCAATGTTTTAGGAATCATTTAGAACCTACTTTAAGGTCTGCAACTTGCACCTAGGATCGAGGTGACTAGGAGGGCCTTTAGTGAACTGTTTCAACCCACCATTCCTTTGTTTTAAAATCTTTTGGTCCAATGCTTTAAATTTTTGGGATTCCCTTGGAAGCATGGTTAAGTTTCTTTGGATAATGTTTTTTTTCTTCACTGTGTTTTGTGTCCTTGGCAAGGTAATCCCAAAGGTCTAATGAACCCTAAGGCTGGGAAGTTGTTTGAATTATCACAAAGATTCTTTCTAAACTACCTTGCAATTTGTGTTAAGAATAACCAAATATCCATATTTATCAATGTGGTTTGATGTAGCACAACTTTAGCAAAATTTTCATTAAAGAAGATGCTAATGTATCTTCTACTCATGTCTTTATAAATTCAGTTAACCATCTCCTTTTCTCCCGTTTGGCATGTGTTCATTCGTGAAAATTATTTTTGTGGGGACTTTGGATTAAGAGAGAGACACACCAAAGATAAAGTGGAAATTTCAGAAATCTGCACTTAAAAACAAATTTCACCTCATTTACTTGAGGTTCTGTAGATTCATTTCATAGAACTCTCAGCCTTATGGCTGAATTTGAAATATAAATAACAACAACAATATACTTCAACTTTTCCCAAACAAATCAGTAGGCAAGCTTAAGAAAATATACTTAAAGGAGAGAAGCTTCACATTGCTTACGGAAAATTTTTCTTGAGCAACCAAATTGGAAAATTACTTTAGCAATAGTAAATTTATTACAATAATATATCTGATTTTTAGTTTCTTCTTAGCAGGTTATCACATAACATATCAACCAAGCTGTCCCAATAAATCAACATATGCAAACCATACGTGAGGGAGAGGTTAAGTAAGAAATTGGATCTCCTAAGCAAGCAATGAAGGCCCATGCAATGATAAAGAAAAGAGTGCAAGATACAATCATGGGACAGGAGGTTGTTTTGGTTCAATGTCAAGAAGAATTTCCACCCCATCAAGGATGGCGTCAGGGCACAACATCTATGCCATATGGATTGGGGAGAGATTGCACTTTACAAGAACTTGATGTGACCCAACAAACATTGAAGCAAGGTCAAAAGCCTTTAGAGTGAAAAGAGGAAGATGATGTTGTTTTTAATTTTTCACTGACTCAAATACCTTTTTTGATATTATTAGTCCTTTTGTTTGGAGACATGTTAAAGAAGGTTGCAGTTTTGGGTCTTGCATATGATCCTCCTACCTATGAAACACTTAGGACCATAGGAGTTGAGAGGAGCAAACTTAGAATCAAGAGAAAGATAAACCTCCAAGGGATTGATGTGCCATTACCTGATGCACTATAGTAAGTGTTGGTTTTGTTGATTGTCAATCTAGACCCCTTGTGAATACCCTTGCTGCTTGTCCTCAAAGTCATTCATCTGTCCACCATTTATTTTATGTGTAGGACAGATTGTTGGACCACTGAATATTTGGTTAAAATATTGAGGGACACCATCTTGTTCATAGGAAAGGACAAATTAGTCCTGGTTTCACAGATAATGCATCCAATTGTGTCTCTAGCAAGCTATTGATGGAATGTTTCCCCAAACAATTTTGTACATCGTATGCAATGCATTGTCTAGATCTAGTCCTCCATGATATTCGTAAGAGAGTTTGGGTGCTTGGAAACATAACTCAAGCAAGAAAATTGGCACAACTGACCTTGAGTTTTCTGAGAAAATACTAAAAATCTGTTTAGACCTGGTAGCCCTTGATTTTCCACCCTTTACATTGTGTTGTGGAGGGTGGTAGAATTTGGGATCATTTGTTTGCAATGAAGAGTGAATGAATAGTACACTCAAAGAGTGACACTAGTAAAATAATAGTGCATACAGTTTTTAGTGAGTTATTTTCATCATGTGTGGAGAAAATTGTATATATTTGTGAGTATATTGTAAAAATATTGCTGATGGCTGATTATGTTGTTCTATGCATGAGTTTTGTATGTAAGTACATGAATAGGACAAATGAAAACATAACAACAAGTGATAATGATGTGTCACAATATCAACCAATATAGGCCAATGCAGATGGTAGGTGTAAGATGTTGTGCATGCCATTGCATGATGTTGGGGTTTTCCTAGCACCTTTTTTTTTTCAAGTACATGAGAGCATTGAGATCATGGAGGGATTTTATAGCTGTATCGAAAGGATGTATTGGACACTTATCAACAACAGATGCAGTTACAGTGCATATCATAAATGAATGCTGTTGGTCATGCTTTCTCTTTATCTAGCGTGATACACGATATACCTTGCATAAAGAACACCCTTGCTAAGTGGTGGATGCTCCATGGGTATGAGATGCCTATGTTGAAGAAAATTTTGGTCAGGTTGTCAAGTCAGGTAGGGGGTGAGTCACAATTTTTGAGTTTTGAACTACCTTTGTTATTTGCAAATACTTGTACTTCCTTTTTTAATATTGAAAAAACTTTAATCTCTTGTTAACAAACAGGGCAGTGGTGCATCAAGCTGTGAGAGTAGTTGGAACATGCTTGAGTGCATCCATAACAAGAAGAGAAACCTGTTGTTTGCTGGAAAATTTATCGATCTGGCTAGCATTCATTGCAATTTACACTTGTGCATGAATTTTTTGGAGGGGAAGACACTAGCGTAAGGAGAAGTATGAGAGGTTCCTCCTGCGTTTAGTACACACAATTTAGGAGAATGGGATCGATGTACATGCATTCACACATGTCATGTATGAGAAGGATGTCTCACTTAGAGATATGCTTCAGAGTGTCGACAATGATGACACTAAGGGCATCAGTCAGTGTACATAAGCATGTGAGAGTGATGGAGATAAGATTGGCAACAAAGTCAAATAGTCTTTACTCTTTGTTTATTGTTTATCGATCACAATATTCCATTTGTATTAAAAACATAAAATTCTGTTTTTGACTTTTGTTATTCTTTAGAGTCCCATCCTCTATATGGTATGTAATGTTTCAATTAAGAATAATTGCTACTTTTATCTTCTGAGTGCTTTTAACTCTAACTCCATATAAAATAAAATATTTCTCTAGAGTCCCATCATCTATATGATATGTTGTGTTTAAATTTTGGATAAAACTGTATTAGTTTATTCTCAATTAAGAATAATTGCTACTTTATCTTTTGAGTGCTTTTAACTCTACTCTATATAAAATAAAATATTTACTTTTTTTTTGTTTATATATTTTCAAGTTTTCAATTTGAAAAATTTGCATGTTTCTTTGAGTTGTATATCAATGTTCCACCAAGTTTCTGGGATGAGGGGATGCAGGGACAGGGTGTTAATTTTTGATAACAATGGTATGTTTTATGCTTAAGCACAATTTACTTCAATGTTCCTTGTCAGCCCAATGACAATTTCCATATATATTCTTTAGCAATCACATTAACTTAAACACATTGATAGTAAATGTAGATAGAACATAAAAACATGTGCAGAAGACAAACCAAGACAAGAGGACACAAGATATGGTGGATGCCAGGGACAAACCTCAATGTGGGGAAGTGCCATGGACAAACCCCAATGTGGGGAAACCCTTTGAATCTTGATCAAATCTTTTTATTACTCTTCAATAGTTCAGCAGAGAGAGAGAGAGTACAAATATCAGAATTAAATGTCCAAAACAGTCCTGCCAAATCAGCAGTCAACAACAACAATGCATCCCTAACCAGAAAATCAACGTTGGTCAAAGTAGCCCCAAAATGTCCTCCAAGCAGCTTGGTCAACAGCAGAAGAATTCGTCCTTCCAAGAGGGTCAAAGTCAGCCCAAAATAGATTGGTCAAACCAGTCAAAGGAGAGAAAAACCCTGCTGTAAATTCTGCTGTCAAATCAGAAAGTCAATGCTGAAGTCAACTCGGTCAAACTGTCCCAATCACCTCGAAAATCATGCCAATCAATGCGGCCTTCGGAAATTGGAATTCTGCCTTCTAGATCAAAGTCAAAACATGGTCAAACAGCCCAAGTCAACGCTTCCCTGTTCCCTGAAAATTTCGGCCTCCAAAACAGTGCAGAAATTCAGCCTCCCACCACACATGCGAAGAAGAGAGAGGCTGTCCTTGAACTGTATGAACCAATCAAGGGAGGGGAGAGATGATGATGTGATGTGTCGAGATGATGTCCAAATGAGAGAGGTCACTCCTATTTATACACTTTGTTGAGGGTGAGGAGACACATCCATTGGGCTTCATGAGCCTACATTTGATTGAGGCCGACCTTGACAATTTGTGCATGAGAAAGAATAAATTCAAAATTCCATTTCTGTTTGTTAGAATGAGATGATCTTTATATCAAAATTGGACCTCTCAAAAAGGGGAATCCAATGCAATAATCGTCTCCATCATATGAGCTGTCCTAAGGTGGAATTTGACCTTAGTTGCCAATTTAACATAGGGAGGACATGTGGGAGCACCTCCAATTTCAGGGAAATTTACCGGGGGGGGGGAGGGGAAGAGGACAACGGGGTTTACATATGTTATAAACATGATTCAAATTCAAATTCGATTATGAAATATGTTGATTCGTACATCATAAATGATTCAATGAAATTTAAATAGTAAAATATTGTATACATTGATTTAAATTCATCATTCATTATTCTAGAATCTTATTAGTACTAAGTAAAATAGTAGATACTAAAGTACGAAGACTAGAATAACGAAGACTAGAATAGTGAATTGAAATTACTCAAACTCAAAAATAATAAGGAGTGATGAGCCAAAGGCTTGGTTTGAGGTCATCAGTATCTAGAGTCAAGACAAAAAAGTTAATAACTGAAAATGAACAATGGACAATGAACCAACACTATCAAAACCATAAGGGTCATCGAACTAGTCGACTCTAAAATTGGA
>APFE031000015.1:0-10679 GCA_000404065.3 Pinus taeda
ATACAGAAACGAAATGCTTCGCGAGATGCTGAACATGTTAGAAATGAGTGTTTTGAAGGAGTGAGAGAGTGCAGCAGAACAAAGCTTGAGTAATAATAAAATGTACCTCGAATAATAGAATGTAATAATATACATAAATGCTGAACTGAAATCGATATTATATTTATTTATTTGTTTGTTTTTATTTATTTATTTATTTATCATATAAATATAATCAATATAATTTTTATTTATTTAAATATAATTTTAGAATAATATATAAATTGTTAAGTTATTAATAAAATGTTAGTATGTTTTATGTTTTTTTAAATGAACTTTTTTATTTTTCAATATTTGTGAAAATAAACAAAATATTTTTTTCAAAAATATAAAAAATACAATTTACCATAAATATTATCATTTTTTAATTTTATACCAATAAGCTTCTTCTTATTGGAATGGCTATCTCTTTCACACTAGTTTTGGTCAACAAATTAGATCGTGTGTGACGATGAAATTCATTATATTCTCAAGACATTTCATGATGGGCCTTATGGACTAAATTTTGCAGATAGGAGAATAGGTCAAAATGTTCTTCACCATGAAAACTTTAATGTACCACTCGACCTCCATTTAAAATATAACTTCCTCTAACCACTAATGATGTACTTGTAGAATTGAATCTCCTTGACTCAAGGAAAATATCGATAATAAATTTCTCTATGAACTTACTTCCATCTATGAAAATACAAATGAACTACATTTTTGACAGTTATATAAGTAGGTAGTTTAGGTAATGAGCATATCCAGTAGTCAATTATACACCTAAACTTTCTTCACTTACACAAATTCATACATAGATAACTTGTAATTGTTGATATTGAAGTACCAAATAACAACAAGATTCATCATATTCTAATAGATTCACATAAATAAATCAACAATATATTCTCTCAGTTCTGATCAATATCAAGAACTACTAATTTGAACTATGCCACTCTGTTCATTAATTGGTTATGCATCTTTCCATTTGAGACAAACGAATATAGGAAAATAATTAACAAATAATAAAACCAATTATAGTTTTCTTCCACTCCATATATACATTCATTATTGAAAATATGAAACCCATAAAAATAAAAATAATCATAGCATGACCTCACATATTTTAAGGAATGACTAATAGATTCTTTGGAGGAATAGCTAGTAAAAACAAAATAAGAATGATTTTCTTACAAGTAAGGAAGCGAAAGTAATCACCAAAACTCAAAATGGTGTGGGCAATGTGCACAGGACAAGAGGGAATTATGGATTCCAATTATCAAGTTTTTCATACAAATATTACATATTGATATTGTGGGATCATTTCTAACATTTGGATGAAGCATTGAGAATGAGGATATAAGAAGAAAAAGTCCTTGCTTTCACTCGATTCCAATTTGACTTCTCTACAATTACTTGCAAGGGTACACACCTGTTGTGGCATCGAATGTATGCACAATTATGTAAAGTGGTAACCTTCGATGCAGACCTTTTTGATCCAGTTATCATCCATGGAACCTAACCAAAATATGTTTATGTTTCCAAATAAGAAGAGGTTTAGATTCAAGAACCAAAAAAAAATAATATTCAAAGATTGAATTCCATTACAAAAAAATATTGGGTAAATCAAGTTTATTTTCCATCTACGTTTTTTGTTAATGTGTTTATGATGATGCATTCATTTGTTGTTCCTTATGCCTCCTACACCATATTCATCTTTGAAAATTATCCCGTGGACACAGGAAACAACAACTACATGACCATGCCTGTGAACGTCAAGATGTGGTACAATGTCACTAACTTCACCAATCACTTTCCCACTGGTAGGTTTTGTAATGGTAGAATATAAAGACACCATGAGTTAAGTCAGTGATGGAATTCACAGGAATGGATGTTCCCATTCCAAAATCCAACCAAGCATTCCATAGTAACAAAAGTTCCAAGGAATGTGTTTGTGTCTTGTTATATTAGCCTCTATTTAATAGGTAAAGCACAACATCATTAGGCAATTGAGGTAGACAATCAGACCATCAAAATTATGTTGAATTGATTAGGTAGAAGAAATCTCTAATCAAGATATTTCACACAAAAATCAATGGGGAACCTCGGGATGTAACTTAGTGCACTGGAAAATTAACATAAAGCAAATGTGATGAATAAAATCAATAGAAGAAGATGAATGTATAGATTAATCAAGAACCTTGGGTATAAAATTTTGTTTGACAATAGTTTCAATTATTTTGCATAGAGAATAAAGAATTGTCCTTGTTTTCAGAACTACTCGAACGGATGAAGATTTGGATCAAGCTAGATAATCGTTTCAACTTTTCTTTTATTGTAGACAAGCATGAATACCCTCAGCTTTACAAGGCTTTAGACCACTAATGTTCAATAGTTTGTAGATTCAATGGATAGATGGAGAATACCGACTATACCAACAGATGCATATATAAACACATAACAATGGCCAGCTACAGGAAGTAAATGAAGCTTGCAAATCTAATTTATCAATGCAAAGATAAGATGACAATTATCTGGCATTAGACACAGAAGAAACATGAACAACCTGTTCAAGTGCAAGCTTAGAAAATAAGAGAAAATGGAAATGGAACATATAACAAAAAAAGAAGATTATATTGCTAGAATGAAGATGAGAAGCTTGAGTAGCAAAGTATCCATAGTCTCCAGAAGTTGAACCCTTGTTACTCTGAATTTTCACATATTTATAGGCCCTTACAATGCTCTCGAGCTTTCTAAGGTTCACGAGGTCTTAATCTATTCCCTCTGTCTTTAACAAATTGATGCCCTGACTAGGAGGTTTCTTCTCTAAAGCAGAGTAACCTCATTCTGGTACTTTGTTGTGCTGGCAGGGATCTCGCTCATGCCAGAGGTGCCCCTTGATCACTTTTTTTAGTTTTGGCTCTATTGCATTGTTGATGCTCCATGATCGCTTTTGTTTCGGGCTGCGTCGTGCTATGGCCCTTTTTTTCTATTTCTGGCCTCTGTTCTACGATGGAATGGGTCTACGAGCCTTTGTAATCCCTTTAAATCCTAACAATGATTGTTTTATGTTTTATACAAAAAATATTACAACACTGCAAACTCCCACTAAGATCTATTTATTTCAGAGTTAAAAATTCCTTGGACTCTATCTATTCATCTATCAGGTCCATCCTTATCGCTATCACAAATCGCAAGTGGCCCGTTCCCTTGCTTCCCCTTTGTATTTTAGAAATACATAAAAAACTGTGAAAATGCATTGAAAATGGCTTTTCTAGGACCTCAAATATTATGAAATAATATTTAGAATACCGTCAGGTCTGGTTCATTGTGTAGCACACATATATGTGTAAACGCCCCTCTCCCTGGTGTTGCTCTGATGCGATATAGTGATATTATCTGATAACAATCGCATATCATGCCCCGAGCCATTGATAGCGCTATTTGTTAATCTCTGATAGTGATTGTGTGATGTGACGTGGGTCGTTGATCTACGTGCTTGATCGATGGTCCATGTTGCATCATTGATCATTGTCGCAAGTTACATACAATATGTGTCGATATCCACCAATTGACTTCATTGATTGTGACCCGCCGATCAAATCTAGACCATTGATCGGCCAAATCTAACAGTTGCTATGTGTATCAATGTTTATGCCTCTAATACTTGGTTTTTTGTTGTTTCCTATGGTTTTCTACCTCCTGACAGTGCTTTTCTACCATTCCGAGGGCTCTTGGCATGCGATTATTTTGATCTTTGCGTGATCCTTAAGAAAATTTTGAAGAGTTCTGGAGTGTTCTGGATTCATTTTTGGGTCATTTTCCAACAAGGCTAACATTGGCTACTTCTGGGGATGAAAGCCTCCCTGTGAGGTTTCAAGAACTACAAAGCAATACCTTTATTATAAAACCAAAATCAAATCTATCTCCTAGTGTTCCATTGGGCATGGAGCCTATATTGTGTAGAAAAAATAAACACTGAAAAACATATTTACAATATCAAGGCTTTAAAGCCTTAAATGAAATCAAGTTTCAAGAATCGCCCATTGACCAGGCCGCCAAAGACATCTTCTCCTTCCAGACTGTGTAGAATAAAGGTATTTTTCTACTGAATTTGGGAGATGACAAATGGACCTGTCCATAAGGAGTCAAACTTACCATGATTACCTTTCTTTTCCTTCATCACATCCCATTTGAGAAACCAGTCACCAACTTGGAAATTATCCATTTCTGTTTTCGTGTCAAAGGTTTCTTTGATTTTCTTCTATGAAATTTTGACTTTTCAACCAGATGCTCTCTAATCTGTTGTAATTCAACCAGGTTATTCATTCTCCTTACCATGTCATTCATTTCATCCTATTCTTCTTGAAAGAATTTGGCCACAGGGAGAATAAGCTAGATATGAAAAACAACATTATTGCCATAAACCAGCTTGAATGAAGAATTTCCTATGGACTTCTTGTTGGTAACTTTGCCAGCCCACAGTGCAAACTTCAACTTGGAATCCCATCTCTTTTTGTTGTTCTCCTACTGTTTTTTGACTATCCTTACAAGACTCTTGTTAGATGATTCTGCCAGGCCATTACCTTGAGGATAATATGAGGTATAATGCACCAATTGAATTCCCATGGATTCACACATGCCCACCTAATCTTCTGCCTTGAAAGTTGTTGCATTATCAATGACTAGTTTGGTTGGGCACCCAAATCTAGTGAAAATGTTCTCATTGAAGAAATTTATGACAACTTGATGATTAGCATTCTTAGTGGGTATGACATCGATCCATTTGGTAAAATAATCAGTGGCTACCAAGATCCATTTGTGTTGGCAGGGACAACAGTTCTTTGAACATGAGTTTCCTTGGCATTATTCATATTCAACCTCAGGTTATATCTGTGCTGATCTTCATTTTGTAGAACAACTCCACCATCCCACTTTTGGTTGATCTGGTCATTGAATAATGACTTTTCCTAGGAAGCTAAGGTCAAAAAGGAGGCACTACCTTTGTCTTCCATACAATGGATCTCATCATCTTCATCAAACTACTCTTCGTCCACGACTACGTTCTCGAAAGGGGTCTTCACCGTTTTGTCTTCATTCGCATCTTTTCTTCTTTGCAGAATCTGCAACTACTCATTAGCTCTTCTATATGGATTTGGATTTGGATTTGTAGGAGTAAAGGTATTATGAACTCTTCCTTTCCTAGGGTGCTGCTCAACCTTTAACTTGGAGATTTCAGAGGCTAATGACTCTATCATCTTCGTCATTTTATCTATCTTAGGGTTTAAAGATGATGAAGACTTGCCCCTTTGTCTTCTTCTATCAACATTTCCCTTGAGCTTATCTATAGCCATGATGTTTGATTCTACTTCCAAGGCTGCATCTTGCATATCAGCCAAGGTAGCACATTGCCTCTCCCTCAATAGTAGACCGAAGTCAAATCAAAAGCACTGGCATAGGTGAGTTTAGTAGAGGTAGTGGTGGGTTTTACTTCAGCTGGTATATTGTTGTACATGTGGTTAAACCTCTTATTAAAATCAGAAAGCAACTTACCATTTTCCCTCTTTATGTTGCCAAACTCGGTGTGGTAGTAGAGTAGATCCTTCTTATACCCCCAATGATTTAGGAATGCATCATCTAAAGCCTCAATATCTGCTATAAATCTTGGGGTCAGTTCTCTGAACCATTTTCTAGCCTCTCCATCTAGGATTTAGATAAAGACTCTCATCCACACATCATCTTCACTAATGTCCAAGTTATCAACATAGCTATAGAATGATTCAAGATGATTCTCATCTATAACAACTTAAGTCCCAATGAACTTGGGCCTATACTTCTGCTATTTTGTAGTAGGCATGGAATTCAAAGGAGTGGGCACTACTAGAGTTCCATACCTAGCAGCTATGATTCTTTCCATTTTTGTAGGTTCTTGTGGTCCTGCCATAGCTGTGGTGGCTATAAGGATACTGGAAGTCTGAATGATAGAGGGCTGAGGAGTGACTGATCAGACTAAGGGAGTATGATGGGTATAAGGTAGGGTTTCCTTTGGGCATACAACAAAAGGAGAACCTAAAGAATAAGGAGCTTTATGAATCTCTCATATTTTCTCTTCACTACTAGTATTAGATGTTATACTCTCAACATGTATTTGTTCTATTACAGGATTTTCCTGAAGAGATATAGAATATTGTTTAGATTTACTTGAACATGATGCTCCTTTCTGGAATACTTTTCTTTCTTTGATGATTTTCTTAGGATCAAATACTCGGTCAGCTTGTGGCTTCTGAGGATTTCTCCAAGTATGCCTCACAAACTGAGCCAAAACTATGAAGTGGAGTCACCAAGAGGTTTGTCCTCTAGTAGAGTTGCTAGATAGATGATTACAATCGAAAAAGTGCCCAGACTTTGTCTATCATCAAAACTGGATCTGTGTCGTCTCCCAGGGAAGCTCAGCTTCAGTTTCCTCTCCCCAGCAACGATGCTAATTATGTTATCACTCCATGAAACTCTCCTAGGTTGCAACTCAGAGATGCTTCGTAACATATAATCTTCAATATTGTTCTCGAAACTATTGGAATGGATGAAGGTCTGGATCAAGTCAGATAACCATTTTAGCTCTGTTTTTACTCAAGACATGCATGAGCACGCTCAACTTTACAAGGCTTTAGACCACTAATGCTCAATAGTTTGTAGATTCAATGGATAGATGGAGAATACCGACTGTACCAATAGATGCACATATAAACACATATGAATGGCAAACTACAGGAAGTAAATGAAGCTTGCAAATCTAATTTATCAATGGAGAGATAAGATGACAGTTATTTGGCATTAGACACAGAAGAAACATGAAAAACCTATTCAAGTGCAAGTTTAGAACATAGGAGAAAATGGGAATTGAACATATAACACCAAAATAAGCTTATATTGCTAGAATAAAGATGAGAAGCTTGAGTAGCAAAGTATCCACAGTCTCTAGAAGTTGAACCCTTGTTACTCTGAATTTTCACATATTTATAGGCCCTTTTACAATGTTCTCGAGCCTTCTGAGGCTCGATAAGTCTTAATATATTCCCTTTGTCTTTAATGACTTAATGCCCTAACTAGGTACGCATGGGCTTGGAGGTTTATTCTCTAACAAAAGAGTAGCCTCATTCTGGTACTTTGCTACGCTGGCAGGGAGCTCGTTCATGCCAGAGATGCCCCCCGATCGCTTTTTTGGGTTTTGGTTGTGTTGCACTGTTGATGCTCCATGATCGCTTATATTTCGGGCTGCATTGTGTTGTGACACTTTTTTTCACTTTTCGGCCTCTGTCTCTCGGCAACTGATCCCCGACCTCTGTTTTGTGATGGAATGGGTCTTCGGGCCTTTGTAATCCCTTTAAATACTAACAATGATTTTTTTCTAGTTTATACAGAAAACGTTGCAACACTATAGACTCCTACCAAGCTCTGTTTATTTCGAACTTAAAATTCCTTGAACTCTGTCCATTCCTCTATTAGGTCCATACTTATCGCTATCACAAATTGCAAGTGGCTTGTTCCCTTTCTTCCCCTTTGTATTATAGAAATACGTAAAAAACTGCGAAAATGCATTTAAAATGGCTTTTCTGCAGACCTCAAATATTACGAAATAATATTTAGAATACCGTCAGGTTAGGTTCATCGGGTCACACACATATATGTGTAAAGGCCCCACTCCATGGTGTTTCTCCGATGCGATATAGCAATGCGATCTAATCGTAATCGCATATCGCTCATGCCTTGAGCCATTGATAGCGCTCTTCACTAATCTATGATAGTGATCTTGCGATGCAATGTGGGTCATCGATCTGCACGCTTGATCGACAGTCCACGTTGCATCACTGATCTTTGTCGCAAGTTCCATACAGTCCAAGCCGATATCCGCCGATTGTGACCTGCCTATCAGATCTAGACCGTTGATCAACCACATAAGACGGCTGTTGTGTGTATCAATGTTTATGCCTCTGATACTTGGTTTTTCATTGTTTTCTCTGGTTTTCTGCCTCCCGATAGTGCTTTTCCGCCATTCTGAGGGCTCTTGGCATGTGATTGTTTTGATGTTTGAATGATCCTTAAATAAATTTTGAAGACTTCGAGAGTGTTTTGGATTCATTTTTGGGCCATTTTCCAACAAGGCTAACAGTCCTCACAATGTTCTCGACAATGCCTCCTCACACTTGTATATATTCATTAACAAAAGAAACAAATACCAATTTGGCAAAATAAATTACATAACAAAAATATTTTCAGACTTGTCTTCGTTACAAAAGTTATTCCCAAAATGTCTTTGATACCAAGAAAGAAATCATAACTTCTCACACACACACAAAATTTGTTTTTCGATTAGGTTTCACACTAGAATACATCATACTAATATAGTGCATATGAGATCCAATAGATTCTAAGCTAGGAGATTTTTTGTGGAGAAAATATCTCAACAACCTAATCCAATCAACATATAGAATCTTCTTGTATACTATTGTAACCATTAGTTTTAATTTCAATTCACAAAAGTGACATGACAAACATTTTATATCTATATCCATATATATATATATGTATTCCTCATATGGAATATATGGCATTGTACTTTTCAAATATATATACATAAATATATAAGAATTATATATACTCCTTATATAAATCCTTTTGCCTAAAATATTGCAGTTTTAGCAATCTCTCTAATCAATCTAATCACTTGGCATCCTAAATCTAGTTTGTACTTCTCAAACTAGGATATATTAATATCACCCAAATTGAATATATATGAATCTAAAATCACTTGTGAACCACAAGCCAACAAAACATTGTCCCTTTGCACATACTCCATATTGAGCACTCTCGCAAATCTCCCCTTTCTATTTTGTGAGATAATAAAAATTTCACTTTTAATGGCCTCAAAATTTTCATCTTCAATCAATGAAGCTTGCAACTAGGATTTACACTTCAGTCTATAAAGAGACATCTATAGGAATGTGTTTATACTTTATGATCTTTGCAGTCAACCCTTTTGGACAAAAATGGAGGTAGAACCCTCCCATCAATTTTTGTTAAAATAAAAATTGATAAAAATTAAATAAAATATAAAATTTAATTTATAAACTTGAGCATTAAAATAGAAAAATTATTAGAACTATAAATTTAATTTATAAACTTTGAACCATTTAAATGTTTTTTAAACTATTTAAAACAACTTTTGTAAAAAAAAATTGTTTGGCAAACTGGGAAAATATCCAAAAGGTAAAATAAATAGTTAAACAAAGCCGTCAAATTAACGCCTTCAATTTCGAGGTAATACCGAAGAGAAATGGTCAATGGCTGAAGATTTAGAAAATATAGCCGGTAATGGATCAATCTGCTCTGAACTGGTAGAGTCTCTGCTGGCACGGCTACCCCTGATTGCGTTTTTCATTTTTGTAGCGTTTACAAGTGTTGGAAGGATGCTTTGTCATGCAAGGATATCGGTCGTCTGTCGGCCGAATCAGGCGGTGGGCAACCGCGCCTTATTTTGTGTATGCCCAACACTCTGATGGGTTTTCTGCTCTGTTCTTTTCCTCTCATTTATGCCAGATAGTCGCGGCGTGAGTTACTGAGGATCCACGGCAGGGATGATTTTGGTGGACATCCCCATCTATCCAATCACCTTCGGAAGATCGTTCTCGTGGATGTGCGTTTACAATCCTCTCAGCTGGTACGTCTTACTTATGGACGTACAATCCTTTGAGCTGGTACGTATTGATTTATTATTGTTGTAAAATATTTTTAGTGTTGATGCAAAGAATTAATTTTAGCTGAAAAATATTATGAATATACAATATTTTCTATTATTATTAATTAACGTAGCTAATTATTATAACATTTCAAAAAAGTATGGAAAATATCATGCATAAAAATATTATGCACAATATTTTATATTTTGTTAACATACCATGTAATAATAGACTTTCTCTAATAATTTGAATTAGGATTTGGTTATGCAAGTTAATGATAATTGCAAGGATTGTTTCAATATAAATTGATGATAAGTAATCACTAGTAGGTTAGAGAAATAAATAAGTGGTTCACACCTCCCATAAAAATATACTAACAATCATGTAAATTGTTGTTCCATTAGATATTCTATTCAAAGCTTAACTAAATGGTACAACTAAACCCTTTAACTTGATAAATTTGGTTCTCATATTGAACTTAAAGATAGGGAATGAAGTATCTCCATTGACAACATATACCAAAATATAAAAATGTCACAAAAAAATTAAATACTCTCACTGAAGTCTACTATGCATTTTCAAGAAAGTCATAATGTTATTAAGAACAAAGGGTTGTATGCACAACTAGTTTATATGGTTATACGTCAAGTAGATTTGATTTAATTTATTGTTCCTCCACATTTAAGGTATGTTCTAAATTATTTCTCATAACAGGGTTACTATATGTCAATTTCAAGTTGCAATTTAGGTAGAAATGTGTTTTATATTTTATGTTTTACTTTGAAATTGCTAATTTTTAAATTTAGAAACAAATAAATGTTATTTTAAAATTTAGTTTTTAACTTTTTTGCTTTTCCATCAACCATTTAGTCTTTCTAACTTTGAAATTGCCAATCTTTTACCTCAAAAGAAATTTATTTTTAA
>APFE031000018.1:0-17322 GCA_000404065.3 Pinus taeda
ACCTTTACAGGGGGACGCACCCTAGCTTTAGTATACAGAGCGTATTACTACGCAGGTCTAATGTATATGGAGGGCGTACACGCAGGAAAGGTAGAGAGAACCTGCGTACCCAGAGATAAACATGTTTTTAAGTGACTTTCTCTCTCTTTGAGGTTTTGACATGAAGAGCAGAGGTATGGGGCTTGACAAAGAGGACAATGTGGCTATTGATGAGGCCACATACTGCAAATAGTCAGGGTGACAAAATTCAGTGTAACATGAGGACTAGTGTTTGAGTCAAATATTTTTTGATTTCTTTAAAGGCTTGCTTAGCTTTTGTTGACCACTTAACCTTGGAGTCTTTTTTCAGCATGTTGTTCAACAACCTTATTAGCTCAGCCAGATTTGGTATGAATCTTCTTAGAAAATTGATCTTCCCCAAAAAGGCTTGTAGTTCTTTAATGTTTCTGGGGTGAGGGACTTGTAAGATAGCTTGTATTCTATCTGGATCAATTCTAATGCCTTCTTTAGAGATGATATGGCCCAATAATTTTCCTTCTTCTAGGCCAAACAATGATTTCTTTGGATTTAGTAATATACCATATTTTCTGCAAATTAAGAATACTTGCCTGAGATGATCTAGGTGCTCCTGATCTGATTTGGAAAAAGTTGTAAGGTCATATAGGTAAATGACGAAAAAGTCATGGATCTCTTTAGAAAAAGCTATATCCATGGCTCTTTGAAAAGTTGCTCCTACATTCTTGAGTCCAAAAGGCATTTTCACATATTTGAATGTCCCCCAAGGGGTTGTGAAAGCAGTTTTATCTTGGTCATCTAGGTGCATTAGGATTTGATTGAAGCCTGAGAATCCATCTAGCAATGATATCCTTGAAGCACCCACTACCCTTTGCAGAACGTGATCCATTTTGGGTAAAGGGTAATTATCCTTTAAAGAGACTTTGTTCAAATTTCTCAAATCAACACACAGCCTAATCTCCCCTGTCTTCTTTCTAGTAGGCACTAAATTTGAAACCCATTCTGAAAATTTGATTGGAGCTATAATTCCACCTTCATACATTCTCTTAACTTCTTTCTCAATCAAAGGGAGTAGCACAGGGTTGACCCTCCTAAGTTTCTGTTTGAAAGGTTTTTGGTTTTCTTTGAGAGGTATGGTGTGTTGGATGACTGCAATGTCATAAGACTTTAGGTCCTCATAACTCCATGCAAAGACATCTTGAAATTGTTTGAATAGTTCAATATACTTGAGTTTTTGGTCAGGAGGCAGAGCTTTGGACAATTTTATCATTTTGGGATTTTTTGCAATTCCTAAATTATAGTCCTCAATTTTTGCGTTTAATGGCTACATTTTAGGTTTCCTAGAGATGTCATTTGAGTCAAAAATCTCCTCTAAAGGAGTGAGGCCTGTAGGTAGAAAATTATCCTTCAACTCAATGACCTCACATTCCGCTGCAATTGCATCCTCACCTTCTTTTTCATGAAGCTCAGTAAATCTGTTTTGGTAAACTTAGTGGGATGTAGAATTTCGTTTTCTGTTTCAGCAGAGATATGTGTTTCAATTTTGTCTATTTGATTGCTTTCATCTATTATGTTGGTATCCATTTTTGTGCCTGAGAACTCCTCTTTCAAAGTCAGGAAATTGTTGATTTGTGTGTCATTTTCAAACACCTGCCTGTTTTTGACATTATCTGGTACAACAGGTCTATGTTTGATTTCGACAGTGAATCGGTGATTGGGCTTAAATGGCAATTTGCAAGTGCTTGCAAAGGTTGCTAGACTATGAGCATGCAGATTTTGATTCCTTGGAATCTTGGTCAATCTGGATTCAAGAAAGGTGTTGAGAATTTCCATTGTAGAAGCTCTGTATGATCTTAGCCTAAGATCATTTGTAATGAAGTTACCCTTTATTTGTTGAATTATGAGGTCAGAATCTCCCAAAATTGAAATTCGAGCTGCACCTAGGCTTTTGATCACTTTGAGCCCTAAGAGGAGGGCTTCATATTCAGCCATGTTGTTAGTGCATCTAAAATTTAATCTATTTGCATGTCCCTCAGCGTGGTCATCCTTCATATTGTGTATCCAAACCCCTGCCCCTACTCCTAGCTTATTAACAGATCCATCAAACTCTAGATACCGTAGGTTTTCTTGATTTGAACTGGTATTAGGAGCTTTTTCAATTTGCTCAGCAGGCATAGTTGGATTTTCAGTCTCATGGGATTCCTCATGTGTGACTGTGAATTTATTGTTTTCCAAGACTTCTTGAATCTGAACTGCAGATTCTTTGTCTAGGAATTCATCTTGACTTAAAGCCAAATTTTAACATTAGTGGGGGTTTGAATCTCAGTGTTGTACAAGATAAAAGAGTCCATGTCTGAATGCATAGAATAAATGGGAAAGTTTTGGGGTTTTTCTTGACTACTTACCACATGCTTCATCAAAGTTTCTCGGTATGGCCTCTTAGGCTGGCCGAATACTGAGATAGTGGCATAAGAAATGTCTAGTTGCAAAGATCCTTGTAGTTTGGCACCCCAAGATCTAGATAACAGCATTCCGTTCTTGGGTGGAATATCAGCTGCCACCACATCCATGAGAATTGTCTTGGCTGGATATTGGACTAGACACACACAAATCCTTGATTAAGCCTAGACACCATACCTGACTGGAATCAAAGGAAAATAGGTCCTTGTATGGCCTTGTGATATCTAGGTCCAACTTTTCCATAACAGATTTAGGCATCAGATTATGGGAGGCTGTTGAATCAAACATTGCATTGTGAAGCACCTTGTCATGAATGTTTAAACTCAGATAGAAGGGAGGGACCCCTCCATCTACTGATTTACCATTTTCTTCAAGGCCAAATATAAGTTCTAGTTGACCATCAAGGATATTCACTAAATCTTTGTTTTCTGAAATTTGTAATGGTCTGCTGATTTGTTCTCTAAATACTTCATGCCTAGCCAACTCAAATAATGAGATGGATACTTTTAACTTACTTATTTCAGCCTCCATATTAAAGGGTTTTTTTGTTTGTATTTTGACATTTTGGGCAGCAAGGTTGTGTTTTTCAACTAAGTTTTCAACAACTGCCTCTTTTACTGGAATGTTATGATGAACTGGAGTTACTTGCACTATCTTCCAAAGGTTCCTCTACAATCTCTCTGAGTGGAGAAGCAGATGTAGGGTGTTGTTTTGATTTATCTTTGTCTGAAACATCTTCAATTGTTGGACTATTTGGATTGGAAGTTGATTTAGGGATAATTGGTATATGAGAGTCCTTGAGTTTGGTTTTGGTAGGTTGCTTGATTGTCTTCTACTTGGGATCATCAGGGATGTCTATTCTCCTACTTCTCAAGTTGTACTGCTTGTGGACTTCATACACAGTTGTATCATACCCTTGCTTAAAATCAAAGGATTCCCCTGATTTCATTTGAAACTGACTAAGAGTATGAGCCTCTTGATCTTCTTGAGTTAGGAAAATTGGTTGTCCACTATTGAGACCCATTAGGTTAATGTGGGGGTCCTCTGTTGGTTCACTAGGTGTGGAGGCTTCTGCATAGTTTTCTTGGAAGAGGGGCTTATGTTTTGGTCTGGACCAACTTTTCCTACATTCGGGTTTCGATTTTTTCTAAAGTTCAGATTTCTTGCATTGTTGTTTGGTTGGCCTTCCCATGAAGATTTCCTCTCAATAGTTTCCACTCTATCTCCCAGCCTGTCCATGCCTTTAATGATTGCATCAAGTTTTTGTTCAAAGGTAGATGGTTCTTCTTTGAAAGTTCTTCTTCTTTCAGATCTAGCTCGATTTTGTTTAGAAATCAGATTGGCTTCAATGCTCACAACTATGCTCTGCATATCTTCAAGGCTAGGAGGAGCTCTCTCCCTGAGCTGGTAAGCCATGTCTGAGTCAAATCCATCAAGTAATTTGATCAATGCTAAGTCTGTGGTGGTCTAATATTTATTAGAATAGCAAGGTAGGTATTGTTGAATCTGGCACAATAATCTTGGACACTTTCCTGTGGGCCTCTCTTCAAGTTCTCATATTCTGTTAAGATGTGTAAAGGGTCTTTTTTCTTTTCCCACCTATTCAGGAAAGTTTGATAAAGGGCATCTGGATTAGCTATTGTATTTGTAGGGAATGACCTAAACTAGGTCCTTACATCACCGGTTAAGCTCTAGACAAAAATTTTCATCCTGACATCATCATCATCAATCTCATAGTTTTCAAAATAGTCTGTCATCTTCTTGGTATGTTGTTGAGCAGTGTAAGTGCCAGTGCCATCAAAATAGGTAATTTTTCCCTGATAATCCTGTGGCATAACCCCTGGATTGGCAGGCAACTGCAGGGGAGCATATCGATTTGCCATATTAGCAAGCAAAAGTGGGACAGCTGGAAGCAAAGGGATAACAGCTGAGATAAGTGTTGTGAATGGAGGGGTGGAAAAGAGGTTTTGGAGTGATAAGGGTGAACTGGAAGAAGCTACAGCAATAGGAAGAAAGGCTTGATATTTTACTGTAGTGGGTTGAGTTTGAATAGGTTTCTGCTGAGGTGTTTCAATATTTGAATCAGTAGAACTCTCTTAATTTTTAGGTTTCCTAAGGCTCTTAGGAATCAAATTTGGATTGTCAAAAATAGCTGGAGGATTCGGGTTTGGGTTTGACATAGTGTAACGAGTTTTCTTCTTTGGAGCCAGCCTCTAAACTATGTTTTGGGTATTTTGTGGGAATATTTGGAGGATACAAGTTTTGACAATACCTTGAAGGAAGCTCCTGAAATGCAGGAGGAGTTGGACTTTCCTTCAGGTAGCTTTGAAACAAGGATGGCCAAACAAATCTTTGAGACAACTGTTTAAAATATAAAGCTAAACTGGAGTTAGACTGAAGTAGCTTTTATTCACTCTTATGATTGCATAACAAAGACAGTTTCAAAGGCTACCTAGCTAACTTCGGGCTCCATCTGTAGCTTTAGAGATTAGACAGTAGTAACAGACATTCATTCAGTTCCCCAGCGGAGTCACCAATGTTGTTATCACTCAGGTTGTTCCCCAAAACTTGTGAGAAAAGGGAATATGGTCGAGGTAACCACTAACCAATCTTTTAGATGCAATTTCTAGCCAAACTGCATCCAGAGAGGGCTCTCTCTTTATAATTTAACTTTGTTTTTTGAAGTTTTTTATGCTAGTTATGATGTGCAGAGTTCTGTTTTAAGTTTGTTTGGATGGTCATTTTAAACATAGCTGGGATGCAAGTCTGAAACATTTTATTCCATTGGGAAAATGGAGTCTATGAAGATGGACTGCTGAGTGTGTTTCTATGATAAAGGGAAATACTACAGAGCAAGATAATCAGTTTTGGAATAGTATTGAAATCTAGAAATTGATGGAATGTAAGCCAGTGCGTGAAGGGAAGTCAAGAATCCTTCATCATTATGGCAGAGGGAAAGTGCATGAATATTATCAAAGAGCAGTAAAGAATTCCTTGGCAATTTTCAAAGTGAAAGAATCAGTAGAAACAGAAGCATCTAGGAATTCTGGTTTATCCTAATTCTGAAGAAAACATAAATAACAACAGGAATTGAACATAGAGTGTATTTAAACAAGTTATGGGCTATTGTTTTTCCCTGTTACTAAGATTATGAAACATATATGAAATTTGCAAACATAGAAAACACAAAACACAGTTTGGAACTACTTATTGATCCATAGAAAGACACAGGAATTCTGTAACAGAGCCCAAAACATCAAATCCACATTCAGACGATCCAGCAGTAGTGCACTTCAACAGCCTTTGTATTGAAAAATATCAGAGCTACAACGTGGTCCAAAGAGGAAAATCACCAACCCCGAATACATTCCTTGGGGAGGTATTTATACAAAAAGGGAGTTACAAAATATCTTGTGGATAAGATATGAAGCAATAACTTCCTTCACCTACTCTAACAAGCGAATAAATGCATAAATAAATGTAGGAGTAATTGTGGTTGTGCTGGCTTCTTTAACTGATAAGATATTTTTGACTTTTCAATTCAGGAAGTCGGCTAGTAGCTGTGTCTTTACTTTGCATTCCTGCGTTGTTGTCCTGATCCTTTCACCTGCTCTTGATTTCGCTTTAACGCGTCCTAGTCCTCGCTTGAGATCCTTCCTCTATTGTTTTCATCTTTATTATATCTACCACGTGTCTTGTTATTTGACCAAGTGTAGATAAACAGAAAAATCCAAATTACCTTGGTAAAATTTCCAGCATGCTCTACCACCACTGGTCTGTTGGCAACTGATGTCTTTGTATTTTTACAAGTGTTTCATCAGCCTCAGTATACCTGTAAAAGTTGGGCTTGACTTCAAAAAGATTATTTATTTCATGTTCAATATAAAACAAATTTTCCAATTTGTCATATAAACTCTGTCCGGAGGGAGGTCCTGTGTCTTCTGAAGTGCTAGATGATGTTGTGATCTGATTTGTAACATACATGTTTACCCTGTGAGCATATTGTTGATGTGATAATAGTCTTTGATTGCTAGTTAGCAAACTGGGTAGACCCTTCTACTGCAAGACTGTGAACTTCTCTGTGAAGGCATTAATCTCCACCTGCATTTCTTGGCACTTCCTTTCCAAAGTCTGTACAAAATTCCTCATTGTTAGCACCTTTTTCACTGTCAAAATGGTGCCTGTTCTATCCGAGATCTCCAAAGCTGCTAGCTGTTCTTTAGTGTGAGTATTCAAAAAATGGATCAATCTATTGGCCTACTCAGGCATGTTTCCCAATGATGCCCTGGCCCTTTGAATTTCCACTTGGGCCCTTTCTATCAATTCTATTTGTTCATGGATTGTTTGAATTGATTGCCATTGGTCAGTAATAGATTGGCCAATCTTGGTCCACAAAATCATTTTGATGTCTGCTAGAGGTTTATGCAAGGTGAGATCCTTTTCCAATGATTTCACCTTGTTCTCCAGCGCCTTTACGTCTCTGGTTTTTTCTGCCACTGTTATTTTTGACTTGTCATAGCTCACCTCTAGTTTGACTAGTTTTTCTTTTGCCTCTTTGAGCTCTGACATTTGGGCTTCTAGCTCCTTTACTGCTTTCATCATTTCTTCCATCCTCATGCTGGTCTCTCGCTCTATTGTTGCTACTACTGTAGCATCTGTAGCTGTTGTACCTATTGTTGATGTTGGCACTGTGGAAGGGATTGTTGCTGTGTCTGTGGGGGGAGCAGAGATAATTGTTGGAGCTATTTTAGGTCACTAGGAGGTCGACTCTCCCTGCTTGGCTTGCAATTCTTTCTCCAACTCTTACTCTGTTTGAATTAGCCTTTGATTCATCCTCATTAGCAAATCCATTACATCCTCTTTTTCTTTTTCTTGTGCAAGTTCTGTTGTTTGTGGATGCTTGGTGACAGGCAGCCTCAATTGCTTTCTAAGTGTAGCAATATCTTCCTCCTTCTTCTCTATCAGTGCTTTGATGCCCTTGGCATCCTTGGGATCATGTCCCAGCTCAATAATTATTTCTTCCAACGTCTTTATTCTATTGTCTTTGGCTAAAGAAGAGATCTTCTCCAAATCCAATTGGGCATATGTATTACTTAATGACTCTTTCAATTGGTGGGCCAGCATTGCATTGTCTGCCAATGTAGCATAGACCATTTCACCAGTTTGTTTGTGCAATTCTATCTGGTCCATTGGGTGTATATCTTTGGCAAGGACCTCTAGATTGGTCCTTATGTAGTCAGCTGCAGACTGTGGTTGCTGAACCTTAGGCTTAAAATGAGTTAAGATCATTTTCTCCTCCTTAATGTCATATGCTACCATTAATCTTTGCTGTTTGGAGGGTGTCATTTTGAGAAATTGATCATAAAGCTAAATTATCAATGACTCATTTTGGGCTTTGATCTCCATGAATGTTTGTTTGATATCAGATCGTTTCTTAGTTTGCGACCTGGAGGAAGAAACTTCCATACCATGCTGCATCTCCATTTCTTGCTTATGAGAGCTGGTGGATGTTTTTTGGCTGATGGCCCTCTCTCCTCTTGTGTTTTCTGTGATTTCTTCAACAATATCCTCTTCAGGTAGAGGATCTACCCTCTATCTTTTGGCCTTTGGATGTTCTGTTGATCCACTTGGAGGTGTGGTCTCTTCTCGGTCTCTTTTCTTACTTCTTTCCTCAGGAAGAGGAGTCTGCAGTGCTGGTACCTCTGGTGCTTGTGTCTGTAGTGAAGGGGCTTGCCCTTGACTGTGTTCCTTTGAGGTAGTTGGCTATTCTTCCATTGTTTCTTTCTTTGCAACTACTATCTCCTTGCCCTTTGTTGTCCCTGCTATTGGTGTAGTCCTTTCTTGGGCAGCTTGTTGTGAAGTTGTAGCAGTTGATGTGCCTTCCCCGGTTTGTTGTGGTATTTTGAATGAGACCTGCCGAAAAGAATCTAAGTAAAAAGTTTTTTCCAGATTTTTCATAGTTTGTTCCATTTTCTCTTCCTCGGTGAGCTTTTCAACTAGTGTGCACTCCACCCACTCATCTTGGTTGGCAAACTGTTCTATTTCAGGCATGTTGTAATGTTCATAGGGTGTCAGCCTATATTTTATCCTTCTTGCATTGATAAAGCCATTTGGGTCATAGGGTACCCACCAAAAGCTTCTCTTTAGTCTGAGTGTTTGACCCAATATTTCATCAGCATCCTTCCATCCCTATTTTTTGTTCATGACATATGGGCCTATCTGGTCTCTCAGTTTCAATTGAGCCTTTTTCTTTGTGCTATGGAAGTGAGTCAAATTTGAATTGATGAATTGCCTGAAATATTCCAAGGCAAACAGTCTCATTGGCACATATCTTGGTAGTATGTAGGGGCATAGCTCACAACCATATATCCTGATAATAGTGTGATTCTGGTAAAAGTACCAGTCACCTATTTTATAGTTTTTGGAGAGCTGTAATATCTTTTGCATATCATATGTCAGTCTAGGAGGAGGAGTTCTCATCAGGAGAGAAGAGACTGGGTATACAAACATATCAATAAACTGACAATAAGAGTAGGGAGAGTTGCGGACTTCATGAAATATTGAGGTCCAAAAAATCACAGACCTTTTTTCCCTTTTATGGTCCAATTTTCTAATGGGGAATTGGAAAATATCTAGCTGATAATATAAGAACAGATGATAGATATATGATGAATACTTAAAGACTCCCCCCTATCTAGATTCAACAATTGGTCATGTATCTTACTGGCAATAAATTTGGCATAGTTGTATTTCACAGCAAGGGGCTGCCCTGGGGTAAATATAGACATTAAAACCAATATAGTTTCATCAATATGTTCACTTGTCTTGAACCCTAGAACAAAAGATATCATATCAACAACTAATCTACCCACTTCATTGAAAGATGCATAGCGAAAAGGAGGTGGCTCCTTATGTTGGCGATCTTCTCTCATAAATACTTGGGCAATTCGGGTTATCTCTGAGCTAGAGAGTTTGCGACCCTCATCAAGCAAGAATTTCATAGTAAGAGGAAACTGGAGCTGAGCTGGTTTGAAGTTTAGCATTTTATTTATGGAGTCAGGAGTTATATGAAAGAGGGTAGTTCCAGATGGAGTCTTAACTGCCCTTTGAGTTGGCTCATAGTTCTCACAGCAGAGGTGAATTATCTCAGGGAAAATATTGACAAAGGGGACGTAGTATATGGGTAGATTTGATTCCCATATTGCATAAACATCATTTTGCCTTAGGTAACTGTTTCTAAGCTCACAGAATGCTTGCAGATGGTTTTGGTAGCCTACAAAATCTTGGATTAGATAGTTTTATCAACTAAGGACAGACGTTCCAATTCTTTGTGGGGTGCATTGAGAGGAGTGATATTCAAGGCTACTGGACCTTCCCTAGCTCAATTCTGTTGCTTTTAATATTGGAATTTTTGGCTCTATGTAAGCAAAATAGGCAAAACAATAGCTCTGTGGATTTTCTCCAGGAATTTCACTGTGAAGTTGATTTTTTTGTTTGTATTTAGCTCAGTGGACAAAAATTAGATGGAGAGACAGAACTTGTGGGATTCTTTGGCAAAATGGGTGATAATTGTGGGCAAAAAGGCAGTTTTCGGGGTTTCTCGGAGAATTTGCAAGGCCGAACGAGCTCAATTTTAGCTCAGTGTGCAGATTTATGGTGAATTTTGGCAAGACAGAGGCTATGGTGGGTAACACAGTGTTTTTTCTTCAAACTATGGGTTCTGTGGACAATTTTACAGCGAAAACCAATGAAAAATAGGGTCGGGAGAAAATTGTTGTAAATACATGTTTTAACGGTGGAATGGTCGATTTGTAGGTGACAAGATGAGTGGAGGGGCCAAGCTATGGAGTAAAAACTGTTGGGTGGCTGACTGTATGGTTGAATTTCTATTTCGGACATAAATCAGCATGCATAGGATGCGTAGAGGAAACAGAGAGAAATGAGTGAAAATAACGTTTTCACCTCTTTTTACCCAAATTTTTTGACTTTGGTGGGTTTTGGTGCGCTTTTTCTGATGATGTTAGCATGACATAATTTTTTCATGTAGCGGGGTACGGAAGATGACATGTCAGGTGACATGGCAAGTGATGTGGCAGGTGACGTGTCGGGTGACGTCAGCAGATGACATAGGCATCATGTCAGCGGGGAGGCAGTGGGGTGGTAAGCGGTATTCCCCGCACCGCCTTTGGAGGGAAGTGGTATTGGAGGAGGGGGCTCCGAACATGCGGGGCGCCTAACACATGTCCTCGGTACGGCGGAAATACCGCCCATCCCCCAGATGTTATCGTTTGGCACTTAAGGGATTCTGATATCGCCAACAGTCGTTGGATCTATCGATGATGATCGGACGGTTGGCGGGTGATGGAGGTGGCGATAGCTTATCTCTAGGGGACCCGCTGTAATATTTCACGTTTTGTAATGTTTTGCGGGGTATATTGTAAACTTTGGTTAAATGGGGTTTGGGGATATAATATGCGGGTTCGGCTATTTATTTAGCCAAAAGCTAAACAAGTCCCGATGGGGCACCCGGAGGGTTGTTATTGGCCCCAGGTGGACCAATATCTCCTGAAAAAATTTAAAATATAGCTTATAATTAGCCAAAGGTCGGGGTATTAGATATTTAGGGATTTTCTGTATTTTTACATAGTAAGGCAGGGGAAATATTCACTTAGGAGCTATATAATAGTGTTAATAGGTTAATATGACTATGTGGAATGGATATGTATGGATTAGGCTAAGTTTATAGAGTGAAAACTTAGGCATGGGGGGAATGAAAGGATACCAAGTTATGAAGTTTAGGAAACTTGGAAAAATGGAATAAAAACATTTTACACAAGAAATGTGGCTTGTTTTACCTAGGTGAAAACACAGTTTCACTTATTTTTTTCCATGAAAGGAAGTGGACTAAGGGCAATGAGCAGATCTCATTGTCCTTAGGGGGATGTTAGTAAGTGTTTTTTGGAAAAATGAGGAGGGAAATTAGTCATGCTCCCTTTATTTTGTAACCACCTTGCCATAGCACCTTATGATATTTATGAGATGGAACCTGTTGCAATAAGATCAAATTGCTCATAAGCCTGCTTCTACAACATTAAAACTGCCTACCCAGCCTAATACACCTAACATTTTTTCTTCATTTTCATTGGGTGCATTTGAACTAGCAAACCCTTATTCTTCTCTTTTCTTTTATCTTCCCTCCTATCTAAGTCTACCCTTATCTCTTCCAGAGATCAGATTAAGCTGTTGAAACCCTTTGCTTCTCTACCTAACTACTTGTCTGCCAAGCTTGAGCTATTTGTACAGACCTTTATTCTCTATTCTAAGACAAGTAAATTCAAACATGATCTAACCAGGATTAAACTGTCTGGCTATTCATCAACTGTGGCAAGAGTCAACCACCTGTACATAGTGAAATTCTACAAAATATGGAACCTTTGCAGCATGGAAAGGATGAACATATTTGGCACTTCTCTAGTCAATCATGAAAAATGAAACCTATTGGTATAGGAAGCTAACAGTGACGACGAACTGGATTGTATCTATCAGATAACAACGCGGGACCAAGATTAGGTGCATTCCGCGGACGGTGGAAGAATCTCGTGGGAACCTGATAGCAAGTGTATAGTGGATTCCGATGAGGAGACTGAACGATGGCAAAACCGGTTGCAGGGAGTTACGACACTTAATTGCAATATGATGATTCAGTCATTGTGACGCGTAACCATCGAGAAAAGACAATAGCTAGTAGAGAATGTTGTAGCAGATGAAGGACAACTCGTCCAGCTAGGCACTTTATGTGCAGCACAGGAGTAGCATAATGTGTCGGAAGACGTGTTACGTGCACCTAGGGGGGGCCGAAGAAACCGAAATATAGGAAGTGATTCCAGGTACGCATTGGAGGACATACACAGCTGCCAAGTTGGTATAGAATGGTCATTCATCAATGACGATGGGTACGGGTGCACATTAGGTAGCCATCAATCCAACTGGATCTGTGCGAAACGAAGGTTCCCATGGTCGGGCAGGGAAGTCTCTCTATGACCGAACAAACCAACACAGATACAGTTCACTCTACCGGTGACAACATCCGCGAAAGAATTCAGCAACTCTAGGCAGCCATTTTGCATGGTAAGATGCAACTAGGTAAGTTAGAAGAAACAGGGGTCAGACTCTACATACAGAGTGTGAAGCTAGATAAAGAAATTGACAAGTTGCAGTTAGAAGTCACCTACATGGATTACGCAAAGGAACTAACCAGGGAAACAGACATGGCTGGCTCTCCTACCCTGCCACAAGCAGCGACTCTGCTAGCATGGTTGCGCTTGCACCAGAAAGGACAAGGCCACACACAATGCAATCCATTAGTAGAATCGAGGTAACGCATAAGGTGCTCGCAGCCCGAGCTAGTCGGGAAATGGAAGAACCACGTAAGGGGTTCACCCACCTGATTATCCATAGGAGGACTAGTCCCAGTGCCCCACATAGTTAGAAGAGGGAGTGAGACTATAAAACACGTTGTTGTGAAGCTATGTGATATGGACACAACATACATACAAAAACCACACTTGCGACCCTGGGGATTCACTGCCGCAAAGGAAAGATGGAAAACGATTATTACAGGTACTGTTCATGATATGATGACCCTTTCAAAGCACATTGGAGCAGGCGGCGGGCAATTAAGGCAGAAGAATAACTGCCAAAATCACATTTATGAGTTGCCACAAGGGAAAACAGCCGATTTAATTTGGAATCATATATAATCATAGTAAGGGTCACATCACCACGTCTTACTGTCATGCAAGAAAGCCACCCTAGGCTAGAAACAAGCGCAAGATGAGTGACAAGCAATTCGAAGAAAGTATTTGGTTTCAAGCATTGCTGAAGCATTACCAGGAAGCAATCCTCAAAGTGCAAAACCATACCACCGATAATCCACAGCAAGCTTCGCCGCAAGTAGCCAAGCTCCCTAAATCACCCCTAACACTGAGGACCAGGAAGGACCCTCAAGCTCTAGAATCAGTAAGAAGGTCGCCACGATACCTGCACTTTAGCAAGTTCACAATGGAGGAAAAGGGTAAAACTGTTACAATTGACAGCGATGAGGAAGCAGAAGAGTCTCCCACATATGTCGAAGAAGTAAACCCTGAGGAGGATCCCATACAGCCAGTGCGACGACCCAAGTATGTGCCTCTAAGCAAGGGGAAGGCGAAGGTACCTGCAAACCTAGATGAAGTTGACACTGTAATCGTTACCCCGTCTCTACCAAAAGCATTCCTAGTGGAAAACTCGGTGGTTGGCCATGTTGCGACAATGAAATTCAAAGATTGGGACCTCACAGATATAGTAAAAGGTCCCCACCTGGCGACAGATGCACTAATGGAGCAGAGTGTAGAGAGGACAGTGACAATGCTATAGCCAAGGGAGTGGCTGCGGAAGGTGGACAAAGTTGGGTTGCTCTATTTCTTAACTATTCCTCACTTCCTCCAGCCTCCTATCACCATGTTGGTCACAAAGCAGTTGCTCTATTTAGTTCATGAGAAAATATTATGGGTCGACAAACCCGTTCGTATCATAGCTGAACTGGTTCATCGGGTTTCGCACCTTCCCTCTGATGGAAGAGACCCTTAGGAAATTACTGATAGAAGTAATGATGTTGCAATGATAGAGTGATTGAAAAAGTATCAACTCGCAAAGGGGTAGCTAGGGTACATCATTGATATTATCTCAGATAACGCAGTCCGTGTCACCACGTAGTTGCTAGCAGGGAAAGTAATGAGGAAATGCCATGGCACTGAGATTCCAGCAGTAGTTATTGCACTCTAGATTTAAGAGATCTATGGTTTGTATTTTTCGAATTTGTTACCGGAGAACCCACAGTATGATCGTTTTTATGCCAAGGTTTCAAATCCCAAATGGGATACATCATCAGGACTTATGAATGATGATAGAAGATGAGCTGCTATAGAGAAATAAATACTAATGAGGAAAAGAATTTTTTGGATCAGCATACAATCGGCTGGGAAATTTTATTAATTCTATTAATTTTATTAATTTAATTGATTTATTTTATTAATCTTATTAATTTAATTATTAATTGTTATTTTATTTAATTCAATTTTATTTAATTAAAATAAATAAAATATAATATAAATAAAATTATTAACTTTTTTATTTTTAATTAAAATAAAATTGTTAATAATTTTATTTTATTATTTTAATTTTATTTAATTTTATTAAAATGAATAAAATTATTAGAATATTTATTTAATTTTATTAATATAATTTTACTAATTTAATTTAATTTTTTTTAATAAAATTTTTATTAATTTTAATATAATCAAATTATATTAATTTTTATTAATATAATTTGATTAATTTTACTAATTTAATTTTATTAATTTTTATTAATATAATTTGATTAATTTTAATATTAATATAATTTTACTAATTTAATTTTATTAATTTTTATTAAAATAATTTATTATTTAATACTTTGTTAATTTTATTAATTTTATTTTTATTAATTAATAAATAAATTATTGTTTAAAACTAAAAACCTATAATTAATTGGTTTAATTTATTAATTTATGGTTAATATAATTAATTAATATGATAATTTAACATATTAATTATTAAATAAAACCTTATTTATTTATTAATATGACTAATTATAATTAATTAATATGAAGGTTAATATATTAATTAATATATGTTTTTGAATTTTAAGGTTAATTATTATATATTTGTTAATATTAAAATAGGGTTATTAAAATATTTTACCTGCTTACCTGTTATACCTGGGATGAGCTTTGTGATCTTGATTCCTTGATCAAGGGAAGCCAGCTTCCGCTAATCTCCATACCATTGTCTCTGTTCAGATTATGGGGATGCTTGATAATTTCAAGCGCTTCTCTGATCTTTCGTCTCTGTTGGTTCTCCTCTCTTGCGATAATTGATGCGTTTTCCAGGCAAATATGGTGCTTAGTCTTTGTGGAGTGCTCTGCCAATGCTGAAGTACAAGATCTTTCATTCTTAATATCAGTGCCATGTTCCTTAAGTCTTGTCCGGAGGGAGCGACCTGTTTCACCAATGTAGCTTTTTCCACATGAACACTCTATTTTGTAGACTCCTTTTAGCTGGTGCTTGTCAATGTCATCTTTTACAGACTTCAAACCTTGCCTAATAGTTCCAAGGGCTGAGAAATGAGTGATGATGTTTTTCTTCTTTAGGATTTTAGCGATTTTGTCTGTAACTCCATGGATATAAGGTAGAAAGACTTTACCACCCTGAGGCTGCTCTTGGGCCTTAGGTTCATGAGATAACAACTTCCTTTCGGCCTTCTCTATGGCTCTTTTAATCTCTTGTTCTTTGTAGCCTATGCTCTTAAAGGTTGAAACCAGATGCTCCTTTTCTTCGTTCAGATGCTCTGAGTCAGAAATTCGAAGGGCTATGATGGCAAGGGTGTTTAGAACCCCAAACTTCTGGGCTGGGTGATGGTGGGATTCAGCATGGAGGTAGCTTTCTGTGTGGGTTGACTTTCTGAAAACTTTATGCCCTAAAGAGCCATCCTCTTTTCTGATGATTAGAACGTCTAAAAAGGTATGCTCATATTTTCCTCAAGTTCCATAGTAAATTTTATTTCTGGAAAGATAGAATTTAGGTGAATGAAAAACTTTTCAAGCTCTAGTTTACCATGAGTCCATTTTATATTTGTGTCGTCGACAAATCGCTTCCACCAGGCCCTTGAATCTTATCCTTTAAAACCAGCTTGGTGGAAGCGATTTGTCGACGACACAAATATAAAATGGACTCATGGTAAACCAGAGCTTGAAAAGTTTTTCATTCACCTAAATTCTATCTCTCTAGAAATAAAATTTACTATGGAACTTGAGGAAAACATGAGCATACCATTTTTAGACGTTCTAATCATCAGAAAAGAGGATGGCTCTTTAGGGCATAAAGTTTTCAGAAAGTCAACCCACACAGAAAGCTTCCTCCATGCTGAATCCCACCATCACCCAGCCCAGAAGTTTGGGGTTCTAAACACCCTTGCCATCATAGCCCTTCGAATTTCTGACTCAGAGCATCTGAACGAAGAAAAGGAGCATCTGGTTTCAACCTTTAAGAGCATAGGCTACAAAGAACAAGAGATTAAAAGAGCCATAGAGAAGGCCGAAAGGAAGTTGTTATCTCATGAACCTAAGGCCCAAGAGCAGCCTCAGGGTGGTAAAGTCTTTCTACCTTATATCCATGGAGTTACAGACAAAATCGCTAAAATCCTAAAGAAGAAAAACATCATCACTCATTTCTCAGCCCCTGGAACTATTAGGCAAGGTTTGAAGTCTGTAAAAGATGACATTGACAAGCACCAGCTAAAAGGAGTCTACAAAATAGAGTGTTCATGTGGAAAAAGCTACATTGGTGAAACAGGTCGCTCCCTCCGAACAAGACTTAAGGAACATGGCGCTGATATTAAGAATGAAAGATCTCGTACTTCAGCATTGGCAGAGCACTCCGCAAAGACTAAGCACCATATTTGCGTGGAAAACGCATCAATTATCGCAAGAGAGGAGAACCAGCAGAGACGAAAGATCAGAGAAGCGCTTGAAATTATCAAGCATCCCCATAATCTGAACAGAGACAATGGTATGGAGATTAGCGGAAACTGGCTTCCCTTGATCAAGGAATCAAGATCACAAAGCTCATCCCAGGTATAACAAGTAAGCAGGTAAAATATTTTAATAACCCTATTTTAATATTAACAAATATATAATAATTAACCTTAAAATTCAAAAACATATATTAATTAATATATTAACCTTCATATTAATTAATTATAATTAGTCA
>APFE031000018.1:18325-34778 GCA_000404065.3 Pinus taeda
AAAATTAATAGAATTAATAAAATTTCCCAGCCGACTGTACGCTGATCCAAAAAATTATTTTCCTCATTAGTATTTATTTCTCTATAGCAGCTCATCTTCTATCATCATTCATAAGTCCTGATGATGGATCCCATTTGGGATTTGAAACGTTGGCATAAAAACGATCATATTGTGGGTTCTCCGGTAACAAATTCGAGTTATTGCACTCACTGAGGAATGCGCAGCTGCGTACGATTCAATTGGTCACAGTTCCTTGGTGAAGAGTTTCTGACCAACTGCCGCAAAGTGCAGGAGGAGGGCAAGACTTTCCATTATGCGTGGCTGCTCCTGTCCATCATGCTAGTCACCACTGACTTACCCGAAGAAAGCTAGTTTCTTGTCTTGGACTCGGAATGGCCGGAAACTACTCGATATGCTTCCCTCTGGGTGACAAGGGATGCAGGATGAAATTGCAACATCAAAATCTTTTGGATACTGATGGACACGAATGTACGTTAGTGTATTAATGAGCTACCCCGCTTGACTGATGGGATCTATGAAAGCATGAAGTATATTACCGAATTTAAGGCAGACATGCATCGCATCTACATCAGGGCGCGTAAGGACCCAACCTAGGTATGGACCTCACTCCGATTTATTTCCATTGACAATGTTGTTGATGGGATTGTGGATACTTGGCCACTGGCATGGCGCGGACCAGAGGTAGTAGAGTGCAACGAGGCCGCTATCCGGTAGAAAAACGAGGAAGCTAAGCGTGTTTCGTAACAAAAGAGCAATGAACAGTTCACCATAGAAGTTCAGGTAGCTCGGGAGGCGGTGCTAGCGGTAGCAAGAAAGACACCACCAAGAGGGGCTAGGTCGACAATGGACAAGAGCAGTCAGAAGGCACTCACTAAGATGGTCGCGAACGAACCACCAGCAATGGGCACATATTCACCTTTGAAGCGGCCAGTGCCATCGGAGCAGCCGAAGCCACGAAAGAAGGCAAAGGTGTCTAAAATAGACAACGGCATGACGACTTTAACTGAAGGGGACCTAACTGACATAGAAAACACCGTTCCAAATGGTGCTCGAGATGTAGTCGACGAGGCCATGTCAGAGCAGCAAATTGTGTTGGGGGAACTCTGTATGCAACTAAAAGAACTTGGAACAAGAATTGCGTCAATAGGCACCAGCGCTATGCCGGGGGTTTCTGGTATGATAGTTGTGGAACCGTAGTTAAAAGCCCAAATGGCTCATTCCATCCCAATTCCAGCAGGAGCATTGATCACCACAAATGTGGAGGAACGAGCTGTGCTAGGATGACTTACAGGGCTGGCGCTAAACATGGATGCTATACTGCATGAAAGTTTGCAATAGCTCCATGACAACGCCACAATTGAGCTCCATACCAGGGCCGACCGCACCACACAAGTACTCCAAGAGCATAAAATTAATATCGAACAGTTGCACCTCCAACGCAACGAAGTAGTCACACAAAAGAAACAGGTGGATAAGTTAGTAGTAGAAGCCTGCTCGAGTGCCTGAGAGCTAGAAATTGTGAAGGACGTGCCTATTGAGACACAAATTCATAAATTGGCTACTGCGTTCCAAAATGCAAAGGAGGAGGTCGCGCGGATCCAGCTAGAGCTCAGCTCATAGATCGCAGACTTAAAACTATAGGTTCCACCACTGACGCCACCAAAGATCCTAGAGAAACGCAGGAACATTATTACTATGGGGCGCGCGATGCTCACACGTTCAATGGCGGAATGTACCAAGCTACTAACTCAGTCGATTGTTATGCTCACCACCCTTCAGGAGGATCCAACACTTTGTCGATGAGAAACCAAGGCCCCGGAGCTCCAAAAAGCTTACGATCAACTCAGAGGAACTGTGCAAATTGTTGCTATTACACATCGCTTGGCTAAGATGCGGGAAGTGCAGGACCTGAAAAGCCAAGCCGATGCCGCCAGACAAAAGGAAGTAGTGGTTAAAGCCCGTCTCCAGCCATGGCTGGATGAGGCATTTGTGGTTTCAACCACCATAGAACGTAAGGTAGCCCACATGCAAACTGAGTATGCCACTATGGAGATAGCAGTGACAAGGACTGAGGTGTCGGCGACACACATGGAACGGATGCAGTGAATTACGGAAGAGTTTGTTGTTAGCACAAGTGATGCACATAATATGCTCACTGCGCTCCATGCAAAATTGGCCAAACTAGTTGAGTGACTCAGGACCAGTCACGATGATTGTGTTGGGGTATTGTTGGGTAGAAGAAGCCCCGCGCAATAGTCATGGGGCGTGAAGCCTGCAATTTTGGGTAAAAACAAGGTAAAGACTTCGTGCGATGTGAAAAGCGCGATTTGTAATAAGTCAAAGTAAAACAGGTAGTCCGCCCAAAAATAATGTAAAGAAATGTAAGTTGAGTCGGCCCGACCATGGATCACGGTCTATGGAAAGGTATAAATAGAGCGAGGCTCTATGGGTAGAGTAGTTTTAAGTTTTATTGTATGGTTCTGGATCTAACATGTAACAGGTTTTTGAGAAAAATAGTCTAAAAGCGTCTGTAAGCCCAAGTTGAGGGTTTGGGGTAGTGGATAGAGGCTCTGCAGCTATGTGCGCAGAGGCCTAAAATAGTCCGCAGCTGTGTGCGTGGACCCCTACAACTAAGTGCACAGGATAGATCTGGATGTATTGGTGATAAAGTGGAAATAGATAAGTTTCTCAGGGAATCCTGTGTTAAATCTGAATTATCGTGCATCTAGCCTTCTGTATGGTTAATAAAACTATTTTGATCTATGCGCATATGCTTGTTTCTTGAATACTTGTGAATCTGGGTTTAATCTTAATATGTGAAATGAATAAATCTGATAAATGTGTGCTTAAAGACCACTCTAAGTATATCTGTAGACAGCGTGCTAATAGACAGTAAGAGGTATTCTAGATCTGCACTAATACAGAGCAGTGTGAAGCTACAGAATGGTGCACGAAACCTCCAGACCACATCTAGGCATCCCAAGGGTGTGGAACTTGGTTCTAGCACCCTCCCCTGCTACCTCGGGTGAGACCTCAATCCGTGCTTTCCAGGCTGTTGCCAAAAGGGCCGGTAGCTATGGGATTTGTTTGGCTAAATACTTCTTCTAAACCTTAGTCAGGCCCATATAAGCCAACACACGGTGATAGAAAACTCTGGGACACGCCGACATGCTTCTTCCACTGTCTGTATTAACTACTAGTTCTGTGACACTAGTTCATCATGCTACAGGCTGAACTCTTCGATGTTGATCTTTTGCTCACTCATCACCTGAATCGTGCAACCCTCGTTGGCATGGAGCTCTATTGTTAGTCCATCCCACAGTTGGTCCAATGTGTCTTGCAGAAGGGAATCCAAATTAAGGCCAAGTCCCTTGATCCTTCCAACTGCAGCTCTGTCAATCTCCTTCTCTACTACTAGCACCCCTTCTGGTAGCACTATGGTATTGGACATCCTTGCTGGTAGCATCTGCTCTGCTACTAATGTGCTTGCTGTGACGTAGGTGGCTACGGTTCCTTCCTGTGGAGACCACACCTATATTTCTTGCAGCTGTGCCCTTATGGCCCCCAAAATAGCCTACTGCTCTGACATGACTTCTTGGAGCACTTCCTTGGTGACATCATGAACCGTCTTGAGAATGTCATAAAGGACAGCTTCCATTAACGCGATCGGGTCTATGGTCAATTTGGAGGCCTTGAACTTTTTCCGTGGACCCGATCTCTTTGTGTTGTGTGACCTTTTGAGTTGGGTGGAAGTTGTGCCTGGGTTTGTGCCTTCTTCTACAAGGTTTGTGCTCTCTACCTCCTCTCCTATAGACAATTCTTGGCCCTCCTCTATCGGTGTTTTTGTGGCCCTTGTTGTCTGCACTGTTGCTACTACTTCAACAACCTTTGCCTGCTTCGCAGCTACCTGTGCTACCTCGCGGACTGCCCTTACCTCTACTATCAATTTTTCATTGTGCTTCTTCTCGACTAGCTACATGACATGCAACTTGGCTTCATCCTTTCTTTTCTATGCTACTATCCTATCCAACTACGCCAAATTCGGAGCACGCTTCTTGGGAGGCCATGATTCTAACATTGTAAAAATTGCATCATCAGTGGCGATGAAGGGGAGCTTGGTCCACTACTGCACCAGATCCTTTCACACCTTGATGTAAATGTTGTTCATGTTTGCCTTGAATTCTACAAATCTCCACTGGCTATTGTGCATTGTGGGGGATAGGTGCGGCCTCCTATTAATCCACATCCAGACAATCACTTCCATGAGCACCCAAAAGATCTTTGTCTCGCGAATCTGCTTCATTTCCTTAGTAGCCCAAAGTGGCACGTGCTTTGCAGCCTCTGGTAAGTCACGCTCAATGCTCAGGAACTGACTATCCTCCGGTAGTTCTCTCGCTACCAGCGAAATGGACAAGAGCAACCATGCATAATGGAAGGTCTTACCCTACTCTTGGGCTTCCTTAAAGTTGATCAAGAATTCCTTGCAGAGGAACTCAGCCCAGTTGAATTGGACCCCCCCTGCGCATGGTTCAGCCAAAGCAACTACTGGCACTGGAACTTCATTGCCATGGCCTTTTCTCATTACCTTCCAAACCAGGAGTTGGGTGGCTACGCGCACCCATTTATCCTTGACATTGTTGATGGTGTAACCCCTATTTTTCTTCTCAAGCTTATATTTTTTCTTCATGGCTTCCGCAAGAGCCAAATCACCACTCTTTCCTGCTATCATCGCGGGGTCCTTTCCCTTACAGGGAAGCTAATAAATTATGTGGATGAGATCAACCGTGATGGGAATAGGCTCCTCCAGCGATAAGTACCCATCATGCACCAGGAAAAGCAGCTTCCTGATAATAGTGATGGGCATGTGGTGAAAGTGTGGTATCCATAGCAGATGAAGCAATCCGACCTTCTCCACACCACGTAGCCATTTTTGCGGCTGTAATGTGATCACCAGCCCCTCCGTAGTCTACTTCATTAGGCTTTCCATCTCAAAGTGTGGGAACTTCTCACTGTCTGCAAGGTCCCAATCTTCAAATTTTAGGATAGGTATATGTCCTAAGAGTGGACCTTCAAACGTAATTCCATCGGGGAGGAGCAGGGTCTAGATCTCACTCTTCATTGCATCTAGATCCTTTGGTACCTTAGCTTTCCCCTTTCGCGAAGGGACATACTCAGGCAATTTTGTTGTAGAGTGCATTGATTGGATGTCTACCTCCACTTATTCTTCCTCTTCAACCTCGGCAATTAGAGCTTGTAAGTCCTCCTCCTCCTCATCTGACTCAATGGTGACAGCCTTGCCCCTTTCTTCCATTGAGAGCTTATCGAACAACGGATTCCTTGGGGACATGTGGATTGGTCCTCCAACTTGCTTATATTTTTTGGGTCTTAGCGTCTGAGGTGATTTCAGGATTTTCGGCACAACCTCAGTACCTTTGGGAACATCATGTACAATGTGGTCCTACGTGGCCTTGTCAGCGGTTCCTTTTGCAAAGCCAAAACCTCTCCTGGTAGCCGCCATTTTATTTGAACTGTATGTTGTCGCTCACGAACTTCGGGGCTTGAATATCGCTCGACGCTCAACACTCTGTGCTCTAATCAATTGTTCAAATCTGAAGTGAATAATTGTTGTCTTGTAGCTAGCCCTTGGAGTCTTATAACACCTTTTGAATTCAAATTTGACCGTTCCCCCCAATTCCTAGCCATCAATGCTTTCTTGGCGGCAAATTTTCCCAAACCTTGCCCATAATTCGCATCTTAAATGCCCATCACCTGCTCCATTTTGCCTCAAATCGGACATCCTATCATGAACAGTGACACCAGTCGTGACTTCCCAGCTTACCCACGCAACAGTGCAGCCCCCCATGCACAGGCGCGAACCTTATGACATGTTGATTCTGTGTGCACCTCCCTTATTGCGCACCTCCCAAACAGAGTCTTTTATAGTCCAATATTCTCTTTCAACTGCCTGGAGAGCTGAGACTATGCTTCCTACAGCTAGTTAGGTGGTCACACCACCTGTGCGAGGCTTCAACTTGCCTTCCAGTATAATCCGTGGAAAATCCCCAATTTCCCTCGCGACAGCCGGTGCCGCGCATTTTTTCTTATGTAGTGCGCTCCCCTGGTTACTACGTTTGGTGAGATGCAGTCGTATCCATGGCAACAGAGTCATAAATTCTCGGTGATAGTCTTCTAATTCAGTGGTATGATTATCTACACCTTGCCTTGTCATTCTTGGTTTATCGATGAGACATGCTTTCTTGGTTTCGTTTTCCAACCTCTTGACCTCTACATCCATCAAAATGATTTTCTGCCTCAATCAAACCCAATCATTTTGGAGTTCATGAAGTCTAAGGTTCCCTTGTCAAATGGCTTCCTGAAGCTTTATGTGTTCGACCTCACGTAGCTATGTGATTTCTTTGTCCTAGGCTACGCGTACTATCACATCTATGGGTGCAATTAGGTGTGGATTCCTCTTTGCATTCTCTTCAGAAATTATAGTCCCTACTCTGTTCCACACCTTTGGAATCATTTCCCTAGTCAAAGTTTTGCACATGGTCCTATAGGCCAGTCAAACCACAGGTACACATAGGTTCCAGTCAGTGCATCTCACTTGGTGAACATTGTTCAATACTTTGCACACCCTATCGAATGCTTTGTTCTCTGAAATGCAAATTGACCAGGTAAATGAAGCTTTAGAAGAAGACCCCCAATTCTAGCTTAGAAACGAAATTGGCAAAGTTAGCATTGTCCAACTTCCCAGCAATCATAGTCCAAAGGGTCTAATTCCTCTAGAAAGATTGTTTGACCAAATTGACATGCCCTATAAAGCTGTCCAAAATAAAGATCAGTCTGCAGTCTATAAGCATGATATAGGGAGTCTCGGTCAGCCTAGATATGTAAATCTTTCCACTCATATGTTTGCTGACAAATGTTCTAAATACTACAATTCAATGAGGCAGTTTGTTGATGTCTTTGCCTGGGAATATAGTGACCTAAAAACGTATGATAAGAAAACCATCCCGCTTAAGATTCCTTTAGAGAAAGATACCATACCTTTCAAGCAGAAGTAGAGACCAACACATCCTTTGTTCCTTCCTTTGATTGAAAAATAAATTAAAAAATCTGGAGGAAGACATGGCAAAAGGGATCACTAACTTGGCAGAGGTACATCAAATCAGAGAACAGCTAGTTGAGAATGCTGCAGCACATCAGAAAAAGATCAAGGAAGCTTTTGACAAAAGCAGATAATTTTCAGGTTGGAGACTTGGTTCTGAAGTGGGATGCATTAAAGGAAAAGAAAGGCAATCAAGGGAAGTTTGATGCTTTTGGGACAACGCCTTTTATCATTTCTCATATTCAAGGGAACAACACCTTCATCCTGAAAAGTATGGGAGGAAAGGTAGTTTTTGATGGCCTAGTTAATGGGTGTTTTCTGAAAATTTATGTTGTTTAAGGTCTTTTAGCCTTAAAGTTGTAAATATCGTGTTTTATCAGTTTAGTGTAAGCAAAGTAGACTCCATGCCCAATGGAACACTAGGAAATTTTGCTAATTTGTTTTTCACAGGAAAAGCATTGATCAGTAAGTTCTTCAGACCTCAGAGGGAGGATCTCATCCCCAGAAGGAGCCAGTGTTAGCTCTGCTATGCAACAAGGACTCTCTATGGTCATAGACAGGCTTGGTCTGCTTAGTGATGCACAAAAGGATAAAAAATGGATCCAAAACACTCCCAAAGTTTGCAAATTTGTTTCAAATCATGCCAAGGGATCCATTCATGTTGTTGAAATCTCCAATTTTTGGCAAACGTCATCCACCAACCGAAATAGTTGCAGCTGGAAATCCCTTGAAAGGTCGGAAATACACTATCGGGAGGAAAAAACACTCCAAAAATTGGAGATTTGCGTCGCGCGTGCGCCGCGCCTTCCCAGTGCAGCGTGCCTTTTTCCATGTGACTTTTGGAAGCCTTTCCAGTGTCCACATTGGGTGTAGGATAGAGAGTTAGAAAGGTCTTTGAGTCTACTTTCCAACCCAACTGGAATTTTTCAATTTGGAGTTAATTTTCCCTGTCAAAAATCAAATCTACCAAGACTGGTCAAAATGTGCCAAATGAGGCTGCCTCAAGGCAGAGTGCTATTGTAGTCAACTTTTCAAGGTGTTCCTAAACTCCAAATTGAGCTCATGATAGCTCATTAGAAATCTCTTTGTGTCTAGATATCATTTTACTCATCAAACAAGTCATTTGGCTAACCAAGCTAGAGAAAAATTTATTTTCCCGAGGTCACTTTAGAGGTGCATCAATTCTCCCGAGGCAATTGTATTTTTGACATTTCTCTAAAACCATGACACCTATGTAAAAAATGAAGGAGGTTTTTCTTCCTTGGCCTATTTTGGACAAAAACCTCTCTCAGTTTTCCAAAATTCACCTTTTCTTGCTCCGAAACATCATTTGAGTGAATTATTGAGCCTTCCTCTAGCCTGCAAGTATTATTGAAGCACTTTGAGAACAATAATTTGCAAACCCTAGACCTAATGACCAAGTTGACTCTTTGCTTATCAAGCGATAAAAATAAGACTGTAAATGATTTCAAGACTGTCTTAATGAATTTTAATAAACAGAGCTGAGCCAGCAGGACATGGCATAAGGGATAAATGAGTGACCAGGTCCTTCCGTCAAAATATGGCATGCTCCTAAATGGAGTGCAGGTGATCGAGCAGAATGGGACACCTAATAATGAAATGCAAAAAGAGTTTTGATCTCTGAGGAGGACTAACAAGACCGACTCTAACATTGGCTCCAATGGGGGATGGTAGCTCCAGCTCCTTGGAGGTGCCAAGAAATGCAGATCTTTGGGGAGCAGACAGTGCCTTCTTCCATTGGGCTATGGAGTCCATTATTTCGACAAACCAACCTGACTCGGTTTATTGACTGAAACTTGACTAAAACTGACTCAACTTTAAACTGAAATGGCTGCTAACATGACTGAAAAAACTTGACTTTAACAAACTAACTCAAAATGACAAAGACCTGAACCTAAAACTTAAGTTTGGTGGTATTAATGACCACCTATGTTTCTTACAAGGCAATATACGATCAAACTACATCAAAATGCCAATGAAACCAATCAAGCAGATTCCTTCTTGATTGATTCTCCTAATCGGATTTTCTGGTCAACAATGAATACTGGTAATTGGGCATCCAAAAACACAGTTGACCATGATCTCCTTCATCACTGAATACTGCAATAATCACCTTCACTGCTGACTGCAACAGATTTGCCATTGGATCATGAAAAGCATGAAGATTTCCCTCCTACTGAGGAAACAAGATGTATTTTTCTTTTGATTCTGATCTTCCTTCATAATGTACTTCAGAAAGAGTATGGTTTTGGTCCTCAAAAATTTTTGAACAAGTGGATGAGCAGATTTCCTCTTCAAAATACATTTCAAAACATGAGACATATGAGGAAGAATCTGAAAGGGAATCCTGAATGGTCTGGTCTACTGAAGTCTGGATATATTGTAGATCATCTTCATATGATATGACAGCCAGATTTTCTTTGCATTCATCAATCATGAGAAAAGAAACTTCAAATGATTCTTGAAACCCAACACTATCATTTATATCATCTACCACAAATTCATTCAGAGAAACTTTTTTACTTACTTGAAAAAAATTCTCATCTTGTTGTTCATGAACTGAATGGATTATCTCTTTATGAAGGCTTTGTTCTGATGACATGAGAACATTTGGATTCATAACTCTATTTTCTCCATTCCAGGTGATTTTAATAGCAGAATTCTCTTTCATGGAACTTAGTACAAGGTTTTCTTGGTCATCACAATTTGAATCTACATCTGAAATGGTTGTCTTAACATTATCACAATCTGAATCTACATCTGAAATAATTGTCTTAACATTATCATCACATTCTGAATTTGAAACTTGATTTCTCTGCATGCTATCTTCTTCTATGGAAAAATCTGAAACGACACTTTTTATTTCATCACTTTCAGCCATATAGTCATTTTCAACCTACTGATCTATAAAGTTGCTTACAGGATTGTCATCCTTTTTAGAAGAGGAAGAAGTTCCACCCTCACCTTCTTGACCATGTGCACACGGTAGATCTGTGTTAACTTGAGCCGGAACATGACTGTTCAAGAGTTGATCTATTTCATTTTCAGACAAAGGAGATAATGCTTTTCGTTTTCTCTTGCACGAACAGTGATTTTCTTCAATATTTTCAAGTGGAGTGTACAAATTTTCCTCAGACTGCTGATCCATTTCATGTAATTCCTGTTGACTGTCAAGATGCAAAATTCCTTCATCTTCCACCGTACTACAATCTTGATTTTGCTGCAAATCTTCATGATTGTCTTTATGCTGCTAAAGTGGTTTTTCATACAATGCTTCCATGATTTCTCCATCCATTAAGTCATCACGCCCATAAAAATTCTCAAGATCTTCAATAAAACTATGAACATGCCTACAACAATCCTGAACTAAAGCCAAGGATGGATACGATTCTTTATACCTTTCAAAGAATATTGTATGAAAATCTTTTAAACAATGAATAGAAGCAGGTGGCAAACTTTCATACCAAGATCGGGCCTCGTCTTCCAGAATATCCATAAACATTTTCATCAAACAGTCTTCAGGAAAATTGATCTTTAGTTTATGCACATGAATGTGAAATTTCACCAGATGAAGAGCAGTGTCATTACCTTCAACATTTTTGAACATAGGCAAATTCTGAAGCCAATCCACCTTGGGCATTTTATTTGGAAAACCTGGGATGTGACCTCGGCTCATGGGAGCGTATCTTCTTGCAACCTGCTCCATTTTGAAAATCTCAAAGCTACTGATCTCTTTGCAGTGGAGTCACCATGAAGGATTGATTGTTGTATTCTTCAGTGAATGGAGTCGCCAGGTGAATGATTTCAGCCTTCTTATGTCTGATCGTTGTTCACCATCAACAATCAGCTCTGAACTTGATAGTTGTACTGCGGCAAGACAATCTACAAGTGAACCATTTTCATCCCCAGTGGAGTCGCCACTATGTTAGAGCCTAAATCTACCTTAGGCTGAAGGAAGGCAAAATTCAGGGTAACCACAAACCACACTCAGTCTGGTAGCTAGCCCTACCAGAACAGGAGAGGGATCTCTCTAGGTCACGCTCAGTGGAGAATAAACAATATGCCTGGGATGACTTAAATGAATATTGATTTTAGGCTAGTAAACAGATATGAAAGAGGTATTTTGATGAATGACTGAGTTTTCTCGGCTGTATGGGGACAAAGGACAGCATGAGCTGAGAAATTAAATCAAAGACACAGATTGTTTCTTGAGGCATGATAGGAAGTAAGTTTAGCAATCAAATTTGAATAATATGGAGTGGAAAGACTGTATGAGAAGCTGAAAAAGGCATAGGTTATGAATCCTTTTCAGACAGAAGAGGAACACAAAACATGAATGCTTTCCCAAGGCAAAGCGACTAACTGGATTCTGCCTCTCATACTTAAAAAGCATTCAACTGGAAATGAAATATGAATGAACTGCAAAACATTACAAGTTACATATGAAACAGAAAGAAGAAACAAATTGCTAAACTCACACCACATGAGTCTCCTGAATCAGAGCTATATCATTTCATTAAAATCTCTGCCAAAACTGTACAATGCAAGTGTTGGGTTTTTCCTCCACACTGCTCCCAGAAATTCCAACCAACAACTTACCAAATGACTCTCAATACAATAAATAAGTTTTTCTATGAGAAAGTCAATTAACCCAGGAAATGAAAAGCCAACCATCAGCAGTTACATTCAGTTACTATGATGACCAATTAAAACAAAGTAAACCTGAGCGCAGATCTTCTGCGTGACTACTCGCCTTCCTTTTGCCACTTGGATAGAAGCCAACCTTTCATGAAATTTATATTTTTATTTTTTTTTTAAACTTTGCCTTTGATGTCAGGAAAAATGTATTTTAAATGAACAGGCCCACTTGGAGAAATTTACAAATCGAAATTTCGCGGGGTGGAAGTGATTTTGGCCTTTGGGTCTCTGTGCACCGCGCCCAAAACTGTATGTGTCACGCCATTTTGGAGCTAGTTTTGAGGCACTTGCTAAAGTCCAAATTGCACCCAAGTGTGCTTTTTAGAAATCCCTGCCTGTCTACTTTCCAACCCAAGTGGAATTTCTGAATTTGGTGCTTATTTTCCCCTCCAAAACTTCAATCTTCCAAGACTTCTTCCTGTGTGTCAAAATAGGGGCAGAGAGGTCATTTTTTGAGTGTTTTTTACCTCCTTAGGACTCAAAACTTGCCCAAACTTCTTGGCCATGCCCCAGCAGTCATGATTTTTCATGCCAAATCCAAACATATAATTTTTTTTCAATTTAGAGCTCCCTATCATAAGTGTGCGCCACGTGGCATGGCGCACAGGGAGAAAAACCCTGTTTTTTAGTGCAAAAAATTTCAAAATGCAAAAAATGCCCCAAATTTCTTGAAATGTGGGCTGGAGCTTCTTCATCAAGAGCCATGGTGGGCCAAGGATTGCCTCGGCCAATATCCAGAGTCGATCATGTTCTTTTTTCCTCTTTTGCTTCCTTATTGCCTTCTTTAGTTTTGCCTTTAAATTCCTTATTCATGCCTTGCAAACATGATTGTGTGCCCAATAATGGTTTTTGCAGGTGCTTGAGCATGTACTTGTCCTTTTTTTCTTTCGCCAATAGCTTCTCTAAGTGGATGTTGATCCTCTTGAGCCAAATCTCTCGATCAGCCTCTATCTCCTGCTGAATGGGTGTCCTCTCATTTAGGCTTCGTTGGGCAGCCTGCTGGTCTTCATGGATGTTTTGCCACCTCTATGAGGCCTCCTAGGTGCATGTACCTCTGTTGGTGAATCACTGTGTGTCTCTTCTTCATGATCATATGACGGATCATATGTCATGTCTGCTGGTGGACAAACTGTCTTGGACAAATAGGTGTTGATATGTCACACTGTCTTGTAATGCCTTTGATGATGTGCTTGAGCTTTGTCACTAGGAGAAAATAATGACATGAGGGACAGTAAAGGGAGGGAAAAATAGTGAGGGATTAGGGACTATTGAGAGATATTTTTTTGGGAAATATAGGAGGGTTTGAGGGATTTTATATGTGGGATAGGGTTTAGGGTTTCACCTTTGAAAGTTTTGGGAAAGGGAATTTAGGATAGTGGTTTAGTAACTTTAGGGGATGGGAAACAATGGAGTCAAGGAAAAAAGGGAATTAAGGACAAGAGAAATAATGGAAAAGAGTAACCTTGGTGGTGAACAAGTTTTGAAACCCTAGGCAACAATTTACATGTGAGGAATTCAAAATGAAAGGGTTGAATTTTTGTTTCAATCATTAGCATCCATAAACCACCATACCCTAGCACAAACTTGGATAAAACACATAAATGGAGGCTCTACCTACTTTTGGAATGAAGAATTTGCAATTTGGAGGGATTTCAATGAATTTCAGGCCTTTTAGCCTAGTGCGCCATGCCTTTTTCCATGCGACTTTTGGAAGCCTTCCCGGTGTCCAAATTGGGTTCAGGATAGCTCGTTGGAAAGGTATTTTAGTCTAATTTCCCACCCAACTAGAATGGTTTAATTGGGAGTTAATTTTCCCTGTCAAAAATCAAATCTACCAAGACTGGTAAAAATGTGCCAAATGAGGCTACCTCAAGGTAGAGTGTTGTTGCAGTCAATGTTTGAAGGTGTTTCTCAACTCCAAATTGAGCTCATGATAGCTCATTGGAAATATTTTTGTGTCTAGTTATCATTTTACTCAACAAGAAAGTCATTTGGCTAACCAATCTAGAAGAAAACTTGATTTTCCCAAGGTCACTTTAGAGGTGCATCAATTCTCCCGAGGAAATTGTATTTTTGACATTTATCTAAAAACATGACACCTGTGTAAAAAGTGAAGGAGGTTTTTCTTCCTTGGCCTATTTTGGACAAAAAAATCTCTCAAGTTTCAAAAATGCATCTTTTTTTTCTCAAAAACATCATTTTAGTGAATTATTGAGCCTTCCTCTGGCCTGCAAGTATTATTGAAGCACTTTGAGAACAACAATTTGAAAACCCTAGACCTAATGACCAAGTTGACTCTTTGCTTATCAAGTGATAAAAACAAGACTGTAAATGATTTCAAGACTATCTTAATGAATTTTAATAAACGGAGCTAAGCCAGCAGGACATGGCATAAGGGATAAATGAGTGACCAGGTCCTTCCGTCAGAATATGGCATGCTCCTAAATGGAGTGCAGGTGATCGAGCAGAATGGGACACCTAAAAATGAAATGAAAAAAGAGTTTTTATCTCTGAGGAGGACTAACAAGACCGAATCTAACACCTTATAATCCCCAACAGAACGGAGTAGCTGAAAGAATGAATAGGACAATCTTAAATATGGTGCACTCCATGATGTTTTTCAAAAATGTAAAATTGATGTTTTGGGTTGATGCAATTCTATGTGTAGTATATGTAAAGAATATATGTCCATCTAATGCCATTAGAAACAAGAATCCTTATGAAATGTGGTACAGACACATTCCTTCAGTAAAGCATCTCAGGGTCTTTGGTTCCACATGTTATGCCTTGATACCAAAGGTACATAGAAACAAACTTGGTGAAAGAAGTCATAAGTGTATCTTCCTGGGGTATTCAAACATCTCCAAAGCATACCGTCTCTATGATGAAGTCAATAAAAAGTTTGTTGTATCTAGAGATGTAATCTTTCTTGAATCATCCAAAACTGACAATGTTGTTGAGCGACAAATTGATCGCTTGGATAGATTTTCAAATGAAAAATCATTTCAAGAATTTGATAATCAGATTCCACATCTTGAATGGGGGATTCCTATACTAGATCAACCTGTGGAATATTCTTCTGAAGCACTCTCTCCCCTGCATAAAACTCCAAAATCGGATGATACTTTGAGTGATGTGATTGACAGAATTGGGAGACTCAATCTTGTTTCAGTCCCAACTCAATCAACTGAGAAGCCCAGACCATCTCAGAAAGGTCCCCCAAAGTGGCTGACAAAGACACTTGAAAGTGTTCATCCTAATGAGGTTGGAAAGACAGGAACTAGAAATTCAACCCGGCAAAATGGAGGTGATGTAGATGACTTTGATTTACCTGTTGATATGGACACTTCTTATGATTGTGAATTGAATTTGTCTACAGATTTTGAACCAACTTCCTTGAAATAAGTTGCTTCTCATGATGAATGGAAAGAAGCAATGCAAAAGGAGTATGATGCCTCGATAAAGAATAGCACTTGGAAGTTGGTTGATCCTCCATTAGGAACCAAACCAATTGGTTGCAAGTGGGTTTACAACAACAAGTATAAAGTTGATGGCTGACTTGACAAGCACAAACCCAGGCTTGTGGCAAAAGGTTTTTCACATAAGGAAGGGGTCGATTATGAGGATACTTTTGCCCCCACAGCAAAATGGGCTACCATCCGTACACTCTTTTCCCTAGCAGCTCTGAATGGATGGAAAGTCCATCAAATGGATGTAAAAACTACTTTCTTGAATGGATATATAAAAGAGAATGTTTTTATGTCCCAACCTGAAGGATTTGTTGTGAAAGGACATGAACATAAAGTATGCAAACTTGTGAAAGCCTTATATGGCCTAAAACAAGCATTGCGAGCCTGGTATGAAAAACTAACTGAGCATCTTCTGAAACTCAATTTCAAACATTATGATCTTGATTATGCAACTTTGTTTGTCAAGAAAGTTTGAAAAACAATTGTATATCTTGTGGTATATGTATATGATCTTTTGATGACAGGGAACAATGAGAGCTACACTGCATCCACAAATAAGGAATTGAGGAAAGGTTTTGAAATGACTGATTTGGGCTATGTGATCCAGGTGGATATTGGTGGCCACCTGCCAAGTCCATATGGACCCCCATCATTGTTTCTCTCAGCATTTTCAGTTTCCTTAATTGTAGCACAACTTACTATTTTTAGCAATTTTTCGGGTCCTGAACTTCCGGAGCCGTTTTGAGGCCCTAAACGAAATTTTTTGGGAAATCTGGGGGCAACATGGGTCCATGGACCAATGTTGTTGCCCTTCCCAAAGTGGTAGTTCTCGGATAGATCTTTCTAACGAGCTATCGTACGCGTCAAACAGAGATCAGATGCCAAAGTTACGACCCCAGGAAATTGATGTACCAATTTACCCAAACGGGGCCCACAATTTGGCGTTTCATCTTCTAGGGTTAGGTTTTGGGATGTGAAGTGTTTTTCATTATTTCTCAACAATAAATAGGCTTCTGAGCCTCATTGTAACATAGTTCAGAGGCATGTAGTCACCACATCTCTTCTCAGAGATAAGCTACCATCGCCCTAGCTAGTTTATTTCCATTTCTGGTTGTAAGCATATTTCGGT